>JAWPHD010014177.1:0-63072 GCA_037043455.1 Cyrtodaria siliqua | reverse complement strand
ACGTCGTAATGGAAATTTTGTTGTCCTATATCTGCTCCATTTATGATCGGATTTTGATTAAACTTTTACAGCCTATAGAGAATAAAGTCTAGTTGTTGTCGAACGTCAAAAATCTTCATAACGTCATCCAATATTGCCTCCAGTGACGTCAATATGAAAATTCTTTTTTCGCTAGATCTCAACAATATATGGACGGATTTGAATGAAACATGCATAAATTGTAAGGGTAATGGTATAGTTGTGCAAGAATGTCAAAGAGTTTCTCTATGTCATGTCGTCATGACGTCAGTAACGTCACCATTTTAATGAAAATAAATGCCAGTGACGTCATTAAAGGAATATTGTAATCGTTATATCTACTTTATTTATTATTCAGCTGCCGAAGGCAGCTGACTCTTATATTGCTTTTATATCTGTCTATGGTTAACAGACTGTGACTCATGTAAGTGGCAATAAGCATGCTTTACAACTTGAATTCCTAGAGAACTGGTCTGAAAAACTTGAATGGTATAAACACATATTTTATAACGTTGCAAGGTTACCATTTCACATTCTGAAATGACGTTTTCGTAAATCAGTCTAATGTAGCATGTCATTCGCAACATTTCGTACACTGCTTTGTGGGATCCCGAAGAATGACGGGATTGGCAGAGCGTTCACGATTGGTAGCATGTAATCAGCTGAATTACTATTATATGTATATTAGCGACGGAACATTCACAAGCCTCAATAGCGCAGTTTATCGAGGCGCCGTGTTACTGCCCAGGAAGGTAGGGTTCAAGCCTGTAGATTGCCCGATTTTCTTTTCTTTTAATTTTCATTGGTTTCATTATTGCTGATGGTAAGGTAGCAACAGTTCCTTAACTAATTACACATTGTAACAGTGAACAGTTTATATGTGTTGTAATGCACACTATTTCTGTGCTTATGTGTACTTTAGCACGTCGTGCTACAAAGGTGAATATGTAATCAATTTGTAAGGTATGTCAAGGATTCGCGTAACACAAATTGGTTAAAAAAAAACGGTCATGGCGTGTTTACGTCTCCGTGACAACTCTTTTTTTTAATATTGTTTTAACACCCGTGACTTGGTTTGTTATTATGTTAAACTTTGTTCCCAGAAATAATGCTATTTTCTCTCGGCAGCTATTTTACGCTTGCGTAAAACCTTGCTTGTATTTTATTCATACAACAAAAACAGCAGCATGCACTTTATTGTGTCGCCTGCGTAGCGCAGACACTTTAGGATCACTTTGTCTTGCATACCGGATAAGGCTAGCCACGTTTTACATGGGGATGGACTATAAGAATCTTTCATGGGTATCCGGTGAAGATAAGGAATTCCAACCCGAGGTATAAGTGTTTTTATCGGAACCGATCGGTCGATTTGTTTGTGGTGGAGGCAGACCACCCACTTTTCCTAGGTAGAACCAGTACTGTACACCTCCATGCCCTCCTTAAGAATCAACACTTCCTCGAGGAGAGAAGGTTTACAACGCAACGTCGTTAATACCTCGGCCACGGAGACGTTAGTCTCGGACAGAATTGAAAGTTGTTATAAGTATACATGGTCAACGTGTCAGCGAGTCAACCATACGTCGCCGCTTTCGAGAACGTGGCCTCCATAGCCATAACGCTTATAGAGGTAACATGTTGACACCCGAACGCCGTAGAAATCGTGTTGTTTGGTGTCGTCAACATTCACGATGGACACAACGTCAATGGCAGAGTGTTCTGTTTACAGACGAATCTCGTTTCTGCTTGGATATGCCTGACGGACGTGCTAAAGTATGGAGACGTCGCGGTGAGCGTTACGCTGATTGCTGTGTTCGTCAGGCGCCGTATGGTTGACTCGCTGACACGTCGACCATGTATACTTATAGTCTCTCGAGCAAGTTGCACTGACGTGCGAAAGCGATTCCGCAGTTGTGAGAGCAATACATGACGATCCTGTTGAGGTGACGTGATTCTAGGACGTCCAGAACGTTGTCTGTCGCTCACTGAACTTGTTACATTGTTCCGTTCAAACTAGCTGTTGAATTGTTCTGTGTGTGCAGTTCATTCGACGTGCCACCTCCCGATATGACATATCCCCTTCAATCATGCCCACTGCTTGATTACGTTGAGCGTCATTTAAACGTCCCATTTTTATGAAATATTGAAAACAAACTATGGCGTTTTTCTTTATTATCCTTGCAATATACACTAAAACACTAAGAACATTGCAACGTGCTATATAGCTAGAGGTAATCCAAATAAGCCCCATTGTGCACGTGCGCTCCGTGCCAGTTGACAAAGCCTTAAAATCAGTGCATATTAAAACATGTTTGTAAATGGTGTATCTAATATAATAATACGAAAAATTGTGATTATTGGTTCTCATGGTATTTGTATATCAATATTTAGAAGTGGATACTTTCTTATGACGGCGAGTAGTTAAGCACATTCTACAAATCAATAGAAACCACTCACTAATCATGTTGCGTCAGGTTAATTACACACAAACCTTCGTGATGATTAAATGGATGAATGATATATGAATGAATGTATGATTAGTGGTCTGGGCGAATAAATTCATATTTTCATTATTGCATTTTATAAAACGGGTATCAAACCTCAAAATACATTATGAACAATATATCGCATTACAGTTAGTCATGCACATGTCATGCTCTAAAATACTATGTTTATGAATGTTTGTTTTTTAATATTTCAGACCGTGATTGCACTTTTAACGTTTATCCTTGTTCGATTTCAGATGTGTGCGTCATCATTGTATGACATACCACAGTGTTTTGACTTGCTAAAATATCGCATTGCATGTTTGCTATAACCAAGGCCGTAATCAATATGTGCAAATGAATGACTGTCATGCTCTAAAATACCATGTTTATAAAAACAAAATAAAAAAAATTCAAATCGTGATTGCACTTTTATCGTTTATCCTTGTTCGAATGCAGGTGTGTGCGTCATCATTGTATGACATACCACACTTAAACGTTCGAATGTTATGACTTGCTAAAATATCGCATTGCATATGTGGAAATGACTAACTTTACTGGCTGGTATTGTCGTCTATAGTTCGATATTGTATAGCTATGTACAGGATCGGCAATTCCCTCGCGTGTTTGTAACGTTATACCTTTGAAAACAGTAGTAAATAAAGTGCAAATGACACAGTTTAAGGCCAAAGTAATTCATGGATTAGCAATCCCTAACTGTCGTATTTAGGAATTGCTGTACATGTTGTTTTAAAATGATGAATTCTACTGAAATATTATCACTTTGTTCTTGTTACGGAAAAAGTAGTATATAATATATTGCTATGCGTATATCATGAATATTATTCAATACATACGTGTGTGACCCATCCACCCCATCCCCTCCCCAACACCCATTTGTTGTATTTTATACGTTCGATATTGATTAGCTATGATAATCGGGAAATTACCTTATCTACTTATGACAATTAATATTGAATACAAATGACATACGTTTTAAAATAAAATTTATCACAAGGACGAATCAGGACGTTCAAAATGCCTAATTTTGAGATAAACATGTTTGTTAAAACTATCATGTGCAGGCATGCACGTGTGCATGTTGTTTTGTAACCAATCTTGTTAGATACTATGTAGTATCGGTAATTCCATTTATTGAATTCACGTTTACGCTTATATTCAAGGTTACATATGCAGGAGTGCATTAAAGGGACACATGGTAATCTTGAAATTATTAGCATTTTTTAAAAAGTTTTATTGTAAAATCCATCAGTGTCATCATCTTATTCGATGACGTCATTATAAGAAATCTAGTAATCGCTATATCTCCTGCATTTATTATCGGATTTTGATGCAACTTTCACAGCCTGTAGGAAATTAGGTTGGTTTGTGCATGAATGTCAAAAATGGTCATGACGTCATCAAAGATGGCCTCCAGTGACGTAATGATAGAAATCTTGTTAGCGCTAGATCTCAAACATGTATGGTTGGATTTGAACGAAACTTTTGGGGTCATGACGTCATCCGAGATGGCCGCCAATGGCGTTTGTAGGCAAATCTTGTTATCGCTGTATCTCGTGCATTTATGATGGGATTTGAATGAAACATTCACAGATTGTAGAGTTTAGGGTCTAGTTGTGCAAGAACGTCAAAACCTGTCTCTATGTCATAACGTCTTGACGTCAGTGACGTCACAATGTTATGAAAATCCGTTTTCTTTACTGATAGCATTTTTTATATTGTTTTACTGTATAATCCATCAATGTCATTGTCTCAGTCGACGCTGACAGTTTTAACGTCATGACGTCATCCAAAATGGCCGCCAATGACGTCATTTATGAAATCTTGTAATCGCCATATTTTCTTCATTTATCATCGGAGTTTGATAAAACGTTCACAGTTTGTAGATATCAAAGTCTAGTTGTGCTATAATGTGGAAAATGTTGTCATGTCGTCATCAAAGATGGCCACCAGTGACGTCATAAATGAACTCTTGTTTTGTCTATAACTTTGACAACTCTGACAGTTGTGACGTCATGCCGGAAAGCCCGTTTGATCAGGTTTCTGATCAAAATCTAGTTAGGGCTTTCCACCTTTCAGTGGAAAGACCTTTTGTTTTCGTTCTGTTTATTCTTATTATTATTATTCTTCTCCCCAGCACTTTTCATAGTAAGACTGTTCGCACGGCCTCTAAACTTTACACAGTGATAGAGCTCAGTCTGGAATAGTGTCCCGAAGCTTTTGGAGTCATGACGTCATCCAAGATGGCCGCCGGTGACGTCATCAGAAACATCTTGTTATCGCTAGGTCTCAAACATTTATAGTCGGATTTGAATGAAACTTTCACAGATTGTAGGGTTGAGGGTCTAGTTGTGCAAGAACGTAAAAACGTGTCTCTATGTCATAACGTCTTGACGTCAGTGACGTCACAATGTTATGAAAAGTCCTTTTTTTCAGTGATTGCATTTTTCATGTCTTTTTTACTGTAAAATCCATCAGTGTCATTGTTTCAGTCGACGCTGACAGTTTTAACGTCATGACGTCATTCAAAATGGCCGCCAATGACGTCATTTAAGAAATCTTGTTATCGCTATATCTCCTTCATTTATGATCGGATTTTGACGCAATTTTCACAGCCTGTATGGAATTAGGTTGGGTTGTGCAAGAATGTCAAAAATTATAATGACGTCATCCTAGATGGCCGCCAGTGACGTCATGATACAAATCTTGTTCGCGCTAGATCTCAAACATTTACCGTCGGATTTAAAGGAATCTTTTACAGATTGTCGAGTTTAGGGTCTAGTTGTGCGTGAATGTCAAAATGTGTCTCTACGTCATAATCTCATGACGTCAGTGACGTCAGAATGTTATGAAAAATCCGTTTTTTTCATTAATTGTATTTTTTAAGGAATTTTATTGTAAAATCCGTCAGTGTCATCATTTTAGTCGACGCTGACAGTTCTAACGTCATGACGTCATTCAAAATGGCCGCCAATGACGTCATTTAAGAAATCTTGTAATCGCTATATCTCCTTCATTTATGATCGGATTTTGATGCAACTTTCACAGCCTCTAGGGAAGTATGTTGGGTTGTACCACAATGTCGAAAATTATCATGACGTCATCCAAGATGGCCGCCAGTGACGTCATCAAACAAATCTTGTTATCGCTAGATTTCAAACATTTATAGTCCGATTTGAATGAAACTTTCACAGATTGTAGGTTTCAGGCTCTAGTTGTGCAAAAATGTAAAAACGTGTCTCTATGTAATAACGTCTTAACGTCAGTGACGTCACAATGTTATGAAAAGTCCTCTTTTTTTTCAGTGATTGCATTATTCAAGGTTTTTTCTGTAAAATCCATCAGTGTTATTGTTTCAGTCGACGCTGACAGTTTTAACGTCATGACGTCATTCAGAATGGCCGTCAATGACGTCATTTAAGAAATCTTGTAATCGCTATATCTCCTTCATTTATCATCGGATTTTGATGCAACTTTCACAACCTGTAGAGAATTAGAATTAGTTGTGCAAGGATGTCAAAAATGGTCATGACGTCATCCAAGATGGCCGCCAGTGACGTCATGATGAAAATCTTGTTATCGCTAGATCTCAGATATGTATGGTTGGATTTGAATGAAACTTTCAAATATTGTAGAGTTCAGGGTTTAGTTGTGTAAGAATGTAAAAACGTGTCACTGTGAAATAACGCCTTGACGTCAGTGACGTCATAATGTTATGAAAACCCGTTTTTATTACTGATTACATTTTTGAAGTTGTTTTACTGTATAATCCATCAATGTCATTGTCTTAGTTGACGCTGACAGTTTTAACGTCATGACGTCATCCAAAATGGCCGCCAATGACGTCATTTAAGAAATATTGTATTCGCCATATCTCCTTCATTTATCATCGGAGTTTGATAAAAATTTCTCAGTTTGTAGATATCAACGTCTAGTTGTGCTATAATGTGGAATGTTTTCATGTCGTCATCAAAGATGGCCGCCAGTGACGTCATAAATGAACTACTGTTTTGTCTATATCTTCTCTATCTATTATCGGATTTGAATAAAACTTTCACAGATTGCATGTTAGAAGTTATTTTCGTGATAAATCAATCAGTGTCTTCATCTTCGACAACACTGACGGTTTTGACGTCATGACAGGAAAGCCCGTTTGATCAGGTCTCTGATCAAAATCTAGTTCTTATTATTATTATTCTTTTTCTTCTTCTTCTTCTCCCCAGCACTTTTCATAGTACGACTGGTCGCACGGCCTCTAAATTTTACACAATGATACAACTCAGGCTGGAATAGTGTCCCGAAGCTTTTGGGGTCATGACGTCATCCAAGATGGCCGCCAGTGACGTCATGATACAAATTTTGTTAGCGCTAGATCTCAAACATTTATGACCGGATTTGAATGAAACTTTCGCAGCTGGTACAGTTTAGGGTCTAGTTGTGCAAGAACATAAAATGACGTCAAGACATCATTAAATGTGACGTCAGCCTTTGACGTCTTAAGTCATAAAAGGTCATTTTGGTGCAAATTGTATTTTTCGTCCAGTTTTGCCTGTAAATCAATCACGGTCATTGTCTTTAACGTCACCGATCATTGTGACGTCATGACGTCATCCAGTATGATTTTACGTTTTTTCCTATATAACTGTTTAAAAATGGAAATTCTTGTTATAAGTGTTTCTCGTTATCACTTGTTGCGTAAGATCATACTGCGGATGGTTTACTTTTTCGGCTTTATCGCTTGTTGTGCAACATCATACTGCGGATGGTAAGAATGTTTAGGTTGATCACGTGTTGTGTCATGTGACACAGTTGTTTACCTGACGTCACCAACAAACACAGTGTCTATGGATTTTTTATTTATTTATTTTTTTTTAACTCCGTGCGCAGCTTTTCCCACTGAATTGACAAAAGATGCGCAGAAAAACTTTCATGTTTTTTCATAATTTAAAAACGATTTCTCGTAAATTTCTTCTTTTCTTTTTTTTTTTTTTTTTTTTTTCTTGTAGGTCAGTGCTGCGGATGGAGGAGGTGGGGGGGGGGGGGATTTTGGCTTACTTTGTCTGATAAGGAAAGGCCATGTTTGATCAGGTTCTGATCAAAATCTAGTATGGACTTACCACATTGCTGTAGAAACCATTATTGCGTTTTTCTGCTTATTAGGGCTTTCCACCTTTCAGTGGAAAGACCTCTTGTTTTCGTTCTGTTTATTCTTATTAGGGCTTTCCACTTTTCAGTGGAAAGACCTCTTGTTTTCGTTCTGTTTATTCTTATTATTATTCTTTTTCTTCTGTCCGCCACTTTTCATAGTAATACTGGTTGCAGGGCCTCAAACTTTTAAACAATGCTAGAGCTCAGGCTGGAATAGTGTCCCGAAGCTTTTGGGGTCATGACGTCATCCAAGATGGCCGCCAGTGACGTCATCCGTCAAATCTTGTTATCGCTAGATCTCAAACATTTATAGTCAGATTTGTATGAAACTTTCACAGATTGTAGGGTTCAGGGTCTAGTTGTGCAAGAACGTAAAAATGTGTCTCTATGTAATAACGTCTTCACGTCAGTGACGTCACAATATTACGAAAAGTCCTTTTTTTCAGTGATTGCATTTTTCATGTCTTTTTTACTGTAAAATCCATCAGTGTCATTGTTTCAGTCGACGCTGACAGTTTTAACGTCATGACGTCATTCAAAATGGCCGCTAATGACGTCATTTAAGAAATCTTGTAATCGCTATACCTCCTTCATTTATGATCGGATTTTGATACAACTTTTACAGCCTGTAGGGAATTAGGTTGGGTTGTGCAAGAATGTTAAAAATTGTCATGACGTCATCCAAGATGGCCGCCAGTGGCGTCATGATTCAAATATTGTTACCACTAGATTTCAAACATTTATAGTCGGATTTAAATGAAACTTTTACAGATTGTAAAGTTTAGGGTCTAGTTGTGCAGAAATGTCAAAACGTGCCACTACGTTACAACGTCTTGACGTCAGTGACGTCACAATATTATAAAAAATATTTTTTTTTACTGATTGCATATATTGATGTATTTTAATGCATAATCTATCGATGTCATTGTTTGAAAAGACGCTGACAGTTTTAACGTCATGACGTTATCCAAAATGGCCGCCAGTGACGTCATTTAAGAAATCTTGTAATCGCTATATCTCCTGCATTTACTATCGGATTTTGATGCAACTTTCACAGCCTGCAGGGAATTAGGTTGAGTTGTGGATAAATGTCAGAAATAGTCATGACGTCATCAAAAATGGACGCCAGTGACGTCATGATAAAAATCTTGTAAGCGCTAGATCTCAAAGATTTGTAGTTGGATTTGAATGAAACTTTCACAGCTTGTAGAATTCAGTGTCTAGTTGTGCAAAAAGATCAAAACGTGTCTCTATGTTATAACGTCTTGACGTCAGTGACGTTACAATGTTATTGAAAATCCGTTTTCTTTACTGATTGCATTTTTTAAGTTGTTTTACTGTAAAATCAATCATTGTCATTGTTTCAGTCAACGTTAGTAGTTTTAATGTTATGACGTCATCCAAAATGGCCGCCAATGACGTCATTATAGAAATATTGTAATCGCTATATCTCCTTCATTTATGATCGGATCTTGATAAAACTTTCATAGGAACTATACATTCCACGTCTGGTTGTGCAATAACGTCGAAGTTTGTTATGTCGTCATCAAAGATGGCCACTAGTGACGTCATAAAGGAAATCTTGTTAAGACTATATCTTCTCTATTTATGATCGGATTTGAACAAAACTTTCACAGATTGTAGAGTACGGGATCTGGTTGTGCACAGATGTCATACGGTATCCCGACGTCATGACATCATGACGTCAGTGCCTTCAAAATATTCAAAAAATCGTTTTTTTCACTGATTGCATGTTCGTAGTTATTTTCGTGATAAATCAATCAATGTCTTCATCTTCGAAAACTCTGACAGTTGTGACGCCATGACGTCATTAAGACAGGAAAGCCCGTTTGATCAGGTTCTGATCAAAATCTAGTTATTATTATTCTTTTTCTTCTTCTTCTCCCCAGCACTTTTCATAGTACGACTGGTCGCACGGCCTCTAAATTTTACACAATGATACAACTCAGGCTGGAATAGTGTCCCAAAGCTTTTGGGGTCATGACGTCATCCAAGATGGCCGCCAGTGACGTCATGATACAAATTTTGTTAGCGCTAGATCTCAAACATTTATGACCGGATTTGAATGAAACTTTCGCAGCTGGTACAGTTTAGGGTCTAGTTGTGCAAGAACATAAAATGACGTCAAGACATCATTAAATGTGACGTCAGCCTTTGACGTCTTAAGTCATAAAAGGTCATTTTGGTGCAAATTGTATTTTTCGTCCAGTTTTGCCTGTAAATCAATCACGGTCATTGTCTTTAACGTCACCGATCATTGTGACGTCATGACGTCATCCAGTATGATTTTACGTTTTTTCCTATATAACTGTTTAAAAATGGAAATTCTTGTTATAAGTGTTTCTCGTTATCACTTGTTGCGTAAGATCATACTGCGGATGGTTTACTTTTTCGGCTTTATCGCTTGTTGTGCAACATCATACTGCGGATGGTAAGAATGTTTAGGTTGATCACGTGTTGTGTCATGTGACACAGTTGTTTACCTGACGTCACCAACAAACACAGTGTCTATGGATTTTTTATTTATTTATTTTTTTTTTAACTCCGTGCGCAGCTTTTCCCACTGAATTGACAAAAGATGCGCAGAAAAACTTTCATGTTTTTTCATAATTTAAAAACGATTTCTCGTAAATTTCTTCTTTTCTTTTTTTTTTTTTTTTTTTTTTTCTTGTAGGTCAGTGCTGCGGATGGAGGAGGTGGGGGGGATTTTGGCTTACTTTGTCTGATAAGGAAAGGCCATGTTTGATCAGGTTCTGATCAAAATCTAGTTCTTATTCTTCTTCTCCCCAGCACTTTTCATAGTACGACTGGTCGCACGGCCTCTAAATTTTACACAATGATAGAACTCAGGCTGGAATAGTGTCCCGAAGCTTTTGGGGTCATGACGTCATCCAAGATGGCCGACAGTGACGTCATCAGACAAATCTTGTTAGCGCTAGATCTCAAACATTTATAGTCGGATTTTAATGAAACTTTCACAGATTGTATGGTTCAGGGTCTAGTTGTGCAAGAATGTAAAAACGTGTCCCTATATAATAACGTCTTGACGTCAGTGACGTCACAATGTTGAGAAAATTCATTTTTTTCAGTGATTGCGTTTTTCATGTTTTTTTACTGTAAAATCCATCAGTGTCATTCTTTCAGTCGACGCTGACAGTTTTAACGTCATGACGTCATTCAAAATGGCCGTCAATGACGTCATTTTAGAAATATTGTAATCGCTATATCTTCTTCAATTATGATCGGATTTTGGTGCAACTTTCAAAGCCTGTAGGGAATTAGAATGAGTTGTGCATGAATGTCAAAAATTGTCATGACGTCATCCAAGATGGCCGCCAGTGACATCATGATACTAATTTTGTTAGCGCTAGATCTCAAACATTTATAGTCGGATTTGAATGAAACTTTCACAGATTGTAGAATTCAGGATCTAGTTGTGCATGAATGTAAAAACTTTTCTCTATATAATAACGTCCTAACGTCAGTGACGTCATAATATTATGAAAAATCTGTTTTTTTTACTGATTGCATATATTGAGGTATTTTAATGCAAAATTTATCAATATCATTGTTTGAATAGACGCTGACAGTTTTAACGTCATGACTTATCCAAAATGGCCGCCAATGACGTCATTTAAGACATTTTGTAATCGCTATATGTCCTGCATTTATTATCGGATTTTGATGCAACTTTCACAGCCTGCAGGGAATTAGGTTGAGTTGTGGATGAATGTCAAAAATGGTCATGACGTCATCAAAGATGGACGCCAGTGACGTCAAGATAAAACTCTTGTAAGTGCTAGATCTCAACCATTTATAGTTGGATTTGAATTAAACTTTCACAGCTTGTAGAGTCTAGGGTCTAGTTATGCAAAAAGATCAAAACGTGTCTCTATGTTATAACGTCAGGACGTCAGTGACGTTACAATGTTATTAAAAATCCGTTTTCTTTACTATTTGCATTTTTTAAGTTGTTTTACTACAAAATCAACATAACGTTAGTAGTTTTAATGTTATGACGTCATCCAAAATGGCCGCCAATGACGTCATTATAGAAATATTTTAATCGCTATATCTCCTTCATTTATGATCGGATTTTGATGCAACTTTCACGGCCTGTAGGGAACTAGGTTGGGTTGTGCAAGAATGTCGAACATTGCCATGACGTCATCCAAGATGGCCGCCAATGACGTCATGATACAAATTTTGTTAGCGCTAGATCTCAAATATTTATAGTCGGATTTGGATGAAACTGTCACAGATTGTAGAGTTCAGGGTCTAGTTGTGCATAAATGTAAAAACGTGTCTCTATTTAACAACGTCTTGACGTCAGTGACGTCATAATGTTATGAAATCCGTTTTTTTCACCGATTACATTTTTGAAGTTGTTTTACTATGATATCATTAGGTGTCATTGTCTCAGTCAACGCTGACAGTTTTAACAATATGACGTCACCCAAAATAGCCACATCACCGATCGTAGTGACGTCATGACGTCATCCAATTTGTAAAGTCCGTTTGATCAGGTTCTGATCAAAATCGTAAGATCGTAACTTTGGCTAAATACATTATGTTTATAAAATTGATACAGAAAATATATTGCACAGTTGATGTGTGTATTAAATCGTGAATACACTAACATAAGGTTTCGATATAGATTCAACAATAATAATGTTGTAAAAGTTGTTCTGTTTTCTTTTTTTCTTCTTCTTTTTCCTTTAAAGACCTTTAAAGGGACAATGTCCGTAACTTTTAGTTAATAAAACACGAAATAAGTACGTTGACAAACATTAAACACGTACCATTATTGAATATTTACCAAATAAAAACAAGATTGTTTGACAGAATTTAAAAAAAGTACAAAAAAATAAGTACCTTTTTCCAGGTTTGAACTCGCAGCCCTATCTAACAATTACACTTGCCGGTAATAACATAGGCTTGTTAGGGCCAACTGCTTAACCAACTGAGCTAAGCCGACAGATGATATTGTGCAATACATACTATGTACAAAAGCGAATGCGCTAAATACTGTCACGTGATCAGTAGAAAAGGTAAATACGGTGGGACCGCTTTAATGACATCCGATCAATAAAACTTTATTTTTTCAAGCTCCTTGACTATATTACTAAAATCGGCCTACTTATTTATAATACGGGCAGTGTCCCTTTAATAACGTATGCTGTGTTGTTGAGCCGTAAAACAACATTCAATTCAATTTAATTATTATTCAATTCAATTCAATTCAATTTAATTCACGCACGCACGCACGCACGCACGCACGCACGCACGCATTGGAGCAAATTATGGTGAGGAAACTTCATCCTTTATCATCTGTGTTTGATTGCTGCCCAGACATTCACTCACTGACAGATCACAGAGGCTTCGGTTGGTTGACTGATCGATGGATAAAGCATTGCGATCTTGCGGGTTAGAGCTGCAGAACATTGCCCTGCGGTGGCATTTCTAAAAGCAAACGTCATGTCATCCTCTCATGAATAACTAAATAACATTGAAAAGAATATATGTTTATTTGTCAACATTACAAACTTCGTGTCAAGCATCATCACAACAGCCTGTAAAGTTCACTGGCTAAGTCACTGCGCTTTTTTTTTCAACATTAAAGGAGCTGATACAGACTTTGTGCACTTGATTAGTGTATGAAGGAGAGAATAGTTGGCATGTATATACCACAATCCCTGTTCGATCCCTGGCGGAGGTGTTTCTGATAGGAAACATTACCCGTCGCCTCATTTTCTCTCTGAGGTTGCTGGCGCTGTATGTGCCTCGATATAAGATTGATACCCGTATATGGGTGTAAAAATTCTCAACATTAAAGGAGCTGATGCAAACTTCGTGTAGTGGATTAGTGTATAACTATGAAGAAGGGAATAGTTGGCATGTATACACCAAAAGGCCATAGCTAGACCTTCAATGTTCAATGTAACAGGAGATTGCAGTGTGGTAAGTCACTGCGCTTTAAAGCGGCAGACCTCTACCCCCGAGTGGGTTTGACCCATGGCTGAGGCGTGTCTGATAGGAAACATTATCTCTCGCCTCATTTTCTCTCTGAGGTTGCTGGCGCTGTATGTGCTTCGATATCATTTTGATATACGTATAAGAGTGTACAAATTATCAACATTAAAGGAGCTGATGCAAACTCCGTGTAGCGGATTAGTGTATAACTATGAAGAAGGGAATAGTTGGCATGTATACACCACAAGGCCATAGCCAGACCTTCAATGTTCAATGTAACAGGAGATTGCAGTGTGGTAAGTCACTGCGCTTTAAGGCTGCAGACCTTTACCCCGAGTGTTCCCACTGGGGTTTCTGGTGCAATATATTACTCGATGTAAGATATGAGTTTAAAAGCTAACATTTTTATTTTTCAACATTAAAGGAGCTGATACAAACTTCGTGTACTGGATCTTCGTGTACTGGATTAGTGTATAACTTTGAGGGAATGAAGCGTCGCATCTATACGCCGCGCAAATAATAGCTAGACATTTCACGTTCAATGAAACAGGAGAGTTCATATGGGTAAGTCATAGCGCTTTAAAGCTGCAAACCTCTACCCCGAGTGGTTCGTTCCCTGGCGTAGACGTGTCTGATAGGTAACAGCATCGCTCGTCTCATCTTCCCTCTGAGGTTGCTGGCGCAGTATATGCCCCGATATAAGATTGATACCCACAATTGAGAGTAAAAGCAAACAATTTTACTTTTCAACATATAAGAAGCTGATCAAAACTTCGTGTACCGGATTCGTGAATAACTATGAAGAAAAAAAGAGTTGTATCTGTTCGTCGCAAGAAATAATCAGAGCTTCCATGTTCAATAAAACAGCTAGAGAGTTCAGTGGGGGGTAAATCACTGCGCTTAAAGCTGCAGACCTCTATCCCGAGTGGGTTCGTTCCCTGGCGTAGTCGTGTCTGATAGGAATCAACATCTCTTGTCTCATCTTCCCTCTGAGGTTGCTGTCGCAGTAAATGCCCCGATATAAGAGTACCCGCAAGTACGAGTAAAAGCACACATTTTTGCTTTTCAGCATTAAAGGAGCTCATAGCAAGTTCGTGTCCTGCATTAGTGTATAACTATGAAGGGAAGAAGAGTTGGCATGTACACGCCGCAATATATAGCCAGACCTTCAATGTTCAGTGAAACAGGAAAGTTCAGTGGGGTAAGTCACTGCGCTTAAAGCTGCAGACCTCTACTCCCCGAGGGATTCGCTTCATGGCGGAGGCGTGTCTGATAGATAGAAACATTATCCCTCCTCATCTTATCTTTCCTCGGAAATTGCTGGCGCCGTATATGCCCCGGTGTAATATTGATACCCGCACGTGAAAGTAAAAGCCAACGTTTGTATTTTTCAACATTAAAGGAGCTGATACAGACTTCGTGTCCTGCATTAGTGTATAACTGAGTTGCATGTATACGCCGCAAGACACAGCCAGACCGTCAATGTCCAGTAAAACATCACGACGGCCCGGAAAATTCAGTGGATGGATAAGACCTTGCGCATTAGAGCTGCATACCTTTGTTCCATGTGGACAGTTAAAGGACAATTCATCCCCCTGTCTCATCTTTCTTTGAAGTTGTTTGTGTTCAATCTTAAAGGGGCACACGGCAATCTTGAATTTTGTAATTAATACTATTACTTATTGGTTCAAAGTGTTCAAATTGTTATAGCATATTAATTGAAAACTCACACTTGTATTTGAATATGCAAGACGTGTTTAACAAAATTAATCGAGGTGCTATGTTTTAGGCTTGATACAAACCCCATGATTGCCGTATGTATCCCTGTAATGCTCGTCGGTGATAGATCCGCATATGATGTGTTAAAGGGATGTACTGCAATCTTGATATTTTAACGGCGGCCCGTTAGTTTTTCACATATCATAACCTGCATTTGTTCAATCATTAATAATAAGTATACTGATAGTAGCAACCAAACTGGTTTCGCATTTTACTAACGTTTGATTTATAGTGCACCAATAATATATTCAATGCAGGAAGTTTTAAAGTCAAAATTATTATTGATTATATTGCTTATTTTAATGATGGACATACTTGCCATGTGTTCCTTAAACGAAAGCATCAGTTGAATGATTCAAAGTCACAATAACAGTTGCTTTATAAATACAGGTGCTAGTTTTGATGATTGATGCATAATTCGAGATTGCCGCGTGTCCCTTTAAAAGCGGAGGGCACTCCCAACCAGTATGTCACATACGTGCAAAGCCAGACATATACATCGATCATGTACAATGACAATATAATACATATGTTTCAAGTCGCACCTATGAATACGCAATTTTACATTCAAGACAATAAATTATGTTATGTTGTTCGCTCGTTTAAATTAAATGCAACTAAAACACATTATAATAGTTTAACGCGTATTGGTACACATTAGTACTTTTTCAAAATGTCTCCAGTCCCTTTAATATGCCTAAAGTGCGAATGCACCTCGGTGAACTCCTTGTTCAATTGCATTTGGCATGAAATCATGTAACAACAGAAAATAAACAAGAACATGTCACTCAATATTGACAAAAGGTTGCATCTGACACTTGACACCTGTAATTTGACTGGCTTAATTGATTGGGGTTTTCTCTCTCAAATTCATGGAGCCTGTCAATTATGTTCAATGGGCTGTCTTCACAGCACTTTTGGGCGCGGTGTGCTTTTTTAAAGGTGCGCTGGGCGTTTTAAAGGAACGCTGGGCGTTTTACACGGCACTATTGCGTTCCACCGTTCCCTCCCAACGCATTCATACGCGGCACTCAGTCCAGAAAATAGTACCGAACCGCCATACACGTTCAATGATTGTACATGACATGGAAAGCCCGTTTGATCAGGTTCTGATCAAAATCTAGTTATTATTATTCTTTTTCTTCTTCTTCTTCTTCTTCTCCCCAGCACTTTTCATAGTACGACTGGTCGCACGGCCTCTAAATTTAACACAGTGATAGAGCTCAGTCTGGAATAGTGTCCCGAAGCTTTTGGGGTCATGACATCATCCAAGATGGCCGCCTGTGACGTCATCAGACAAATATTGTTCGCGCTAGATCTCAAACATTTATAGTCGGATTTGAATGAAAATTTCACAGATTGTAGAGTTCAGGGTCTAGTTGTGCTTGAATGTAAAAACCTGTCTCTATGTAATAACGTCTTGACGTCAGTGACGTCACAATGTTACGAAAAGTCCTTTTTTTTCAATGATTGCATTTTTCATGTTTTTTTAGTGAAACATCCATCAGTGTCATTGTTTCAGTCGACGCTGACAGTTTTAACGTCATGACGTCATTCAAAATGGCCGCCAATGACGTCATTTAAGAAATCTTGTTATCGCTATATCTCCTTCATTTATGATCGGATTTTGACGCAATTTTCACAGCCTGTATGGAATTAGGTTGGGTTGTGCAAGAATGTCAAAAATTATAATGACGTCATCCTAGATGGCCGCCAGTGACGTCATGATACAAATCTTGTTCGCGCTAGATCTCAAACATTTACCGTCGGATTTAAAGGAATCTTTTACAGATTGTCGAGTTTAGGGTCTAGTTGTGCGTGAATGTCAAAATGTGTCTCAACGTCATAATCTCATGACGTCAGTGACGTCAGAATGTTATGAAAAATCCGTTTTTTTCATTAATTGTATTTTTTAAGGAATTTTATTGTAAAATCCGTCAGTGTCATCATTTTAGTCGACGCTGACAGTTCTAACGTCATGACGTCATTCAAAATGGCCGCCAATGACGTCATTTAAGAAATCTTGTAATCGCTATATCTCCTTCATTTATGATCGGATTTTGATGCAACTTTCACAGCCTCTAGGGAAGTATGTTGGGTTGTACCACAATGTCGAAAATTATCATGACGTCATCCAAGATGGCCGCCAGTGACGTCATCAAACAAATCTTGTTATCGCTAGATTTCAAACATTTATAGTCCGATTTGAATGAAACTTTCACAGATTGTAGGTTTCAGGCTCTAGTTGTGCAAAAATGTAAAAACGTGTCTCTATGTAATAACGTCTTAACGTCAGTGACGTCACAATGTTATGAAAAGTCCTCTTTTTTTTCAGTGATTGCATTATTCAAGGTTTTTTCTGTAAAATCCATCAGTGTTATTGTTTCAGTCGACGCTGACAGTTTTAACGTCATGACGTCATTCA
Organism: Cyrtodaria siliqua; assembly: GCA_037043455.1. NCBI lineage: Eukaryota > Metazoa > Mollusca > Bivalvia > Adapedonta > Hiatellidae > Cyrtodaria > Cyrtodaria siliqua. The sequence goes on along the minus strand of JAWPHD010014177.1, from coordinate 45,204 downwards.
GAATGGCCGTCAATGACGTCATTTAAGAAATCTTGTAATCGCTATATCTCCTTCATTTATCATCGGATTTTGATGCAACTTTCACAACCTGTAGAGAATTAGAATTAGTTGTGCAAGGATGTCAAAAATGGTCATGACGTCATCCAAGATGGCCGCCAGTGACGTCATGATGAAAATCTTGTTATCGCTAGATCTCAGATATGTATGGTTGGATTTGAATGAAACTTTCAAATATTGTAGAGTTCAGGGTTTAGTTGTGTAAGAATGTAAAAACGTGTCACTGTGAAATAACGCCTTGACGTCAGTGACGTCATAATGTTATGAAAACCCGTTTTTATTACTGATTACATTTTTGAAGTTGTTTTACTGTATAATCCATCAATGTCATTGTCTTAGTTGACGCTGACAGTTTTAACGTCATGACGTCATCCAAAATGGCCGCCAATGACGTCATTTAAGAAATATTGTATTCGCCATATCTCCTTCATTTATCATCGGAGTTTGATAAAAATTTCTCAGTTTGTAGATATCAACGTCTAGTTGTGCTATAATGTGGAATGTTTTCATGTCGTCATCAAAGATGGCCGCCAGTGACGTCATAAATGAACTACTGTTTTGTCTATATCTTCTCTATCTATTATCGGATTTGAATAAAACTTTCACAGATTGCATGTTAGAAGTTATTTTCGTGATAAATCAATCAGTGTCTTCATCTTCGACAACACTGACGGTTTTGACGTCATGACAGGAAAGCCCGTTTGATCAGGTCTCTGATCAAAATCTAGTTCTTATTATTATTATTCTTTTTCTTCTTCTTCTTCTCCCCAGCACTTTTCATAGTACGACTGGTCGCACGGCCTCTAAATTTTACACAATGATACAACTCAGGCTGGAATAGTGTCCCGAAGCTTTTGGGGTCATGACGTCATCCAAGATGGCCGCCAGTGACGTCATGATACAAATTTTGTTAGCGCTAGATCTCAAACATTTATGACCGGATTTGAATGAAACTTTCGCAGCTGGTACAGTTTAGGGTCTAGTTGTGCAAGAACATAAAATGACGTCAAGACATCATTAAATGTGACGTCAGCCTTTGACGTCTTAAGTCATAAAAGGTCATTTTGGTGCAAATTGTATTTTTCGTCCAGTTTTGCCTGTAAATCAATCACGGTCATTGTCTTTAACGTCACCGATCATTGTGACGTCATGACGTCATCCAGTATGATTTTACGTTTTTTCCTATATAACTGTTTAAAAATGGAAATTCTTGTTATAAGTGTTTCTCGTTATCACTTGTTGCGTAAGATCATACTGCGGATGGTTTACTTTTTCGGCTTTATCGCTTGTTGTGCAACATCATACTGCGGATGGTAAGAATGTTTAGGTTGATCACGTGTTGTGTCATGTGACACAGTTGTTTACCTGACGTCACCAACAAACACAGTGTCTATGGATTTTTTATTTATTTTTTTTTTTTTAACTCCGTGCGCAGCTTTTCCCACTGAATTGACAAAAGATGCGCAGAAAAACTTTCATGTTTTTTCATAATTTAAAAACGATTTCTCGTAAATTTCTTCTTTTCTTTTTTTTTTTTTTTTTTTTTTTCTTGTAGGTCAGTGCTGCGGATGGAGGAGGTGGGGGGGGGGGGGATTTTGGCTTACTTTGTCTGATAAGGAAAGGCCATGTTTGATCAGGTTCTGATCAAAATCTAGTATGGACTTACCACATTGCTGTAGAAACCATTATTGCGTTTTTCTGCTTATTAGGGCTTTCCACCTTTCAGTGGAAAGACCTCTTGTTTTCGTTCTGTTTATTCTTATTATTATTATTCTTTTTCTTCTTCTTCTCCCCAGCACTTTTCATAGTACGACTGGTCGCACGGCCTCTAAATTTTACACAATGATACAACTCAGGCTGGAATAGTGTCCCAAAGCTTTTGGGGTCATGACGTCATCCAAGATGGCCGCCAGTGACGTCATGATACAAATTTTGTTAGCGCTAGATCTCAAACATTTATGACCGGATTTGAATGAAACTTTCGCAGCTGGTACAGTTTAGGGTCTAGTTGTGCAAGAACATAAAATGACGTCAAGACATCATTAAATGTGACGTCAGCCTTTGACGTCTTAAGTCATAAAAGGTCATTTTGGTGCAAATTGTATTTTTCGTCCAGTTTTGCCTGTAAATCAATCACGGTCATTGTCTTTAACGTCACCGATCATTGTGACGTCATGACGTCATCCAGTATGATTTTACGTTTTTTCCTATATAACTGTTTAAAAATGGAAATTCTTGTTATAAGTGTTTCTCGTTATCACTTGTTGCGTAAGATCATACTGCGGATGGTTTACTTTTTCGGCTTTATCGCTTGTTGTGCAACATCATACTGCGGATGGTAAGAATGTTTAGGTTGATCACGTGTTGTGTCATGTGACACAGTTGTTTACCTGACGTCACCAACAAACACAGTGTCTATGGATTTTTTATTTATTTATTTTTTTTTTAACTCCGTGCGCAGCTTTTCCCACTGAATTGACAAAAGATGCGCAGAAAAACTTTCATGTTTTTTCATAATTTAAAAACGATTTCTCGTAAATTTCTTCTTTTCTTTTTTTTTTTTTTTTTTTTTTTCTTGTAGGTCAGTGCTGCGGATGGAGGAGGTGGGGGGGATTTTGGCTTACTTTGTCTGATAAGGAAAGGCCATGTTTGATCAGGTTCTGATCAAAATCTAGTTCTTATTCTTCTTCTCCCCAGCACTTTTCATAGTACGACTGGTCGCACGGCCTCTAAATTTTACACAATGATAGAACTCAGGCTGGAATAGTGTCCCGAAGCTTTTGGGGTCATGACGTCATCCAAGATGGCCGACAGTGACGTCATCAGACAAATCTTGTTAGCGCTAGATCTCAAACATTTATAGTCGGATTTTAATGAAACTTTCACAGATTGTATGGTTCAGGGTCTAGTTGTGCAAGAATGTAAAAACGTGTCCCTATATAATAACGTCTTGACGTCAGTGACGTCACAATGTTGAGAAAATTCATTTTTTTCAGTGATTGCGTTTTTCATGTTTTTTTACTGTAAAATCCATCAGTGTCATTCTTTCAGTCGACGCTGACAGTTTTAACGTCATGACGTCATTCAAAATGGCCGTCAATGACGTCATTTTAGAAATATTGTAATCGCTATATCTTCTTCAATTATGATCGGATTTTGGTGCAACTTTCAAAGCCTGTAGGGAATTAGAATGAGTTGTGCATGAATGTCAAAAATTGTCATGACGTCATCCAAGATGGCCGCCAGTGACATCATGATACTAATTTTGTTAGCGCTAGATCTCAAACATTTATAGTCGGATTTGAATGAAACTTTCACAGATTGTAGAATTCAGGATCTAGTTGTGCATGAATGTAAAAACTTTTCTCTATATAATAACGTCCTAACGTCAGTGACGTCATAATATTATGAAAAATCTGTTTTTTTTACTGATTGCATATATTGAGGTATTTTAATGCAAAATTTATCAATATCATTGTTTGAATAGACGCTGACAGTTTTAACGTCATGACTTATCCAAAATGGCCGCCAATGACGTCATTTAAGACATTTTGTAATCGCTATATGTCCTGCATTTATTATCGGATTTTGATGCAACTTTCACAGCCTGCAGGGAATTAGGTTGAGTTGTGGATGAATGTCAAAAATGGTCATGACGTCATCAAAGATGGACGCCAGTGACGTCAAGATAAAACTCTTGTAAGTGCTAGATCTCAACCATTTATAGTTGGATTTGAATTAAACTTTCACAGCTTGTAGAGTCTAGGGTCTAGTTATGCAAAAAGATCAAAACGTGTCTCTATGTTATAACGTCAGGACGTCAGTGACGTTACAATGTTATTAAAAATCCGTTTTCTTTACTATTTGCATTTTTTAAGTTGTTTTACTACAAAATCAACATAACGTTAGTAGTTTTAATGTTATGACGTCATCCAAAATGGCCGCCAATGACGTCATTATAGAAATATTTTAATCGCTATATCTCCTTCATTTATGATCGGATTTTGATGCAACTTTCACGGCCTGTAGGGAACTAGGTTGGGTTGTGCAAGAATGTCGAACATTGCCATGACGTCATCCAAGATGGCCGCCAATGACGTCATGATACAAATTTTGTTAGCGCTAGATCTCAAATATTTATAGTCGGATTTGGATGAAACTGTCACAGATTGTAGAGTTCAGGGTCTAGTTGTGCATAAATGTAAAAACGTGTCTCTATTTAACAACGTCTTGACGTCAGTGACGTCATAATGTTATGAAATCCGTTTTTTTCACCGATTACATTTTTGAAGTTGTTTTACTATGATATCATTAGGTGTCATTGTCTCAGTCAACGCTGACAGTTTTAACAATATGACGTCACCCAAAATAGCCACATCACCGATCGTAGTGACGTCATGACGTCATCCAATTTGTAAAGTCCGTTTGATCAGGTTCTGATCAAAATCGTAAGATCGTAACTTTGGCTAAATACATTATGTTTATAAAATTGATACAGAAAATATATTGCACAGTTGATGTGTGTATTAAATCGTGAATACACTAACATAAGGTTTCGATATAGATTCAACAATAATAATGTTGTAAAAGTTGTTCTGTTTTCTTTTTTTCTTCTTCTTTTTCCTTTAAAGACCTTTAAAGGGACAATGTCCGTAACTTTTAGTTAATAAAACACGAAATAAGTACGTTGACAAACATTAAACACGTACCATTATTGAATATTTACCAAATAAAAACAAGATTGTTTGACAGAATTTAAAAAAAGTACAAAAAAATAAGTACCTTTTTCCAGGTTTGAACTCGCAGCCCTATCTAACAATTACACTTGCCGGTAATAACATAGGCTTGTTAGGGCCAACTGCTTAACCAACTGAGCTAAGCCGACAGATGATATTGTGCAATACATACTATGTACAAAAGCGAATGCGCTAAATACTGTCACGTGATCAGTAGAAAAGGTAAATACGGTGGGACCGCTTTAATGACATCCGATCAATAAAACTTTATTTTTTCAAGCTCCTTGACTATATTACTAAAATCGGCCTACTTATTTATAATACGGGCAGTGTCCCTTTAATAACGTATGCTGTGTTGTTGAGCCGTAAAACAACATTCAATTCAATTTAATTATTATTCAATTCAATTCAATTCAATTTAATTCACGCACGCACGCACGCACGCACGCACGCACGCACGCATTGGAGCAAATTATGGTGAGGAAACTTCATCCTTTATCATCTGTGTTTGATTGCTGCCCAGACATTCACTCACTGACAGATCACAGAGGCTTCGGTTGGTTGACTGATCGATGGATAAAGCATTGCGATCTTGCGGGTTAGAGCTGCAGAACATTGCCCTGCGGTGGCATTTCTAAAAGCAAACGTCATGTCATCCTCTCATGAATAACTAAATAACATTGAAAAGAATATATGTTTATTTGTCAACATTACAAACTTCGTGTCAAGCATCATCACAACAGCCTGTAAAGTTCACTGGCTAAGTCACTGCGCTTTTTTTTTCAACATTAAAGGAGCTGATACAGACTTTGTGCACTTGATTAGTGTATGAAGGAGAGAATAGTTGGCATGTATATACCACAATCCCTGTTCGATCCCTGGCGGAGGTGTTTCTGATAGGAAACATTACCCGTCGCCTCATTTTCTCTCTGAGGTTGCTGGCGCTGTATGTGCCTCGATATAAGATTGATACCCGTATATGGGTGTAAAAATTCTCAACATTAAAGGAGCTGATGCAAACTTCGTGTAGTGGATTAGTGTATAACTATGAAGAAGGGAATAGTTGGCATGTATACACCAAAAGGCCATAGCTAGACCTTCAATGTTCAATGTAACAGGAGATTGCAGTGTGGTAAGTCACTGCGCTTTAAAGCGGCAGACCTCTACCCCCGAGTGGGTTTGACCCATGGCTGAGGCGTGTCTGATAGGAAACATTATCTCTCGCCTCATTTTCTCTCTGAGGTTGCTGGCGCTGTATGTGCTTCGATATCATTTTGATATACGTATAAGAGTGTACAAATTATCAACATTAAAGGAGCTGATGCAAACTCCGTGTAGCGGATTAGTGTATAACTATGAAGAAGGGAATAGTTGGCATGTATACACCACAAGGCCATAGCCAGACCTTCAATGTTCAATGTAACAGGAGATTGCAGTGTGGTAAGTCACTGCGCTTTAAGGCTGCAGACCTTTACCCCGAGTGTTCCCACTGGGGTTTCTGGTGCAATATATTACTCGATGTAAGATATGAGTTTAAAAGCTAACATTTTTATTTTTCAACATTAAAGGAGCTGATACAAACTTCGTGTACTGGATCTTCGTGTACTGGATTAGTGTATAACTTTGAGGGAATGAAGCGTCGCATCTATACGCCGCGCAAATAATAGCTAGACATTTCACGTTCAATGAAACAGGAGAGTTCATATGGGTAAGTCATAGCGCTTTAAAGCTGCAAACCTCTACCCCGAGTGGTTCGTTCCCTGGCGTAGACGTGTCTGATAGGTAACAGCATCGCTCGTCTCATCTTCCCTCTGAGGTTGCTGGCGCAGTATATGCCCCGATATAAGATTGATACCCACAATTGAGAGTAAAAGCAAACAATTTTACTTTTCAACATATAAGAAGCTGATCAAAACTTCGTGTACCGGATTCGTGAATAACTATGAAGAAAAAAAGAGTTGTATCTGTTCGTCGCAAGAAATAATCAGAGCTTCCATGTTCAATAAAACAGCTAGAGAGTTCAGTGGGGGGTAAATCACTGCGCTTAAAGCTGCAGACCTCTATCCCGAGTGGGTTCGTTCCCTGGCGTAGTCGTGTCTGATAGGAATCAACATCTCTTGTCTCATCTTCCCTCTGAGGTTGCTGTCGCAGTAAATGCCCCGATATAAGAGTACCCGCAAGTACGAGTAAAAGCACACATTTTTGCTTTTCAGCATTAAAGGAGCTCATAGCAAGTTCGTGTCCTGCATTAGTGTATAACTATGAAGGGAAGAAGAGTTGGCATGTACACGCCGCAATATATAGCCAGACCTTCAATGTTCAGTGAAACAGGAAAGTTCAGTGGGGTAAGTCACTGCGCTTAAAGCTGCAGACCTCTACTCCCCGAGGGATTCGCTTCATGGCGGAGGCGTGTCTGATAGATAGAAACATTATCCCTCCTCATCTTATCTTTCCTCGGAAATTGCTGGCGCCGTATATGCCCCGGTGTAATATTGATACCCGCACGTGAAAGTAAAAGCCAACGTTTGTATTTTTCAACATTAAAGGAGCTGATACAGACTTCGTGTCCTGCATTAGTGTATAACTGAGTTGCATGTATACGCCGCAAGACACAGCCAGACCGTCAATGTCCAGTAAAACATCACGACGGCCCGGAAAATTCAGTGGATGGATAAGACCTTGCGCATTAGAGCTGCATACCTTTGTTCCATGTGGACAGTTAAAGGACAATTCATCCCCCTGTCTCATCTTTCTTTGAAGTTGTTTGTGTTCAATCTTAAAGGGGCACACGGCAATCTTGAATTTTGTAATTAATACTATTACTTATTGGTTCAAAGTGTTCAAATTGTTATAGCATATTAATTGAAAACTCACACTTGTATTTGAATATGCAAGACGTGTTTAACAAAATTAATCGAGGTGCTATGTTTTAGGCTTGATACAAACCCCATGATTGCCGTATGTATCCCTGTAATGCTCGTCGGTGATAGATCCGCATATGATGTGTTAAAGGGATGTACTGCAATCTTGATATTTTAACGGCGGCCCGTTAGTTTTTCACATATCATAACCTGCATTTGTTCAATCATTAATAATAAGTATACTGATAGTAGCAACCAAACTGGTTTCGCATTTTACTAACGTTTGATTTATAGTGCACCAATAATATATTCAATGCAGGAAGTTTTAAAGTCAAAATTATTATTGATTATATTGCTTATTTTAATGATGGACATACTTGCCATGTGTTCCTTAAACGAAAGCATCAGTTGAATGATTCAAAGTCACAATAACAGTTGCTTTATAAATACAGGTGCTAGTTTTGATGATTGATGCATAATTCGAGATTGCCGCGTGTCCCTTTAAAAGCGGAGGGCACTCCCAACCAGTATGTCACATACGTGCAAAGCCAGACATATACATCGATCATGTACAATGACAATATAATACATATGTTTCAAGTCGCACCTATGAATACGCAATTTTACATTCAAGACAATAAATTATGTTATGTTGTTCGCTCGTTTAAATTAAATGCAACTAAAACACATTATAATAGTTTAACGCGTATTGGTACACATTAGTACTTTTTCAAAATGTCTCCAGTCCCTTTAATATGCCTAAAGTGCGAATGCACCTCGGTGAACTCCTTGTTCAATTGCATTTGGCATGAAATCATGTAACAACAGAAAATAAACAAGAACATGTCACTCAATATTGACAAAAGGTTGCATCTGACACTTGACACCTGTAATTTGACTGGCTTAATTGATTGGGGTTTTCTCTCTCAAATTCATGGAGCCTGTCAATTATGTTCAATGGGCTGTCTTCACAGCACTTTTGGGCGCGGTGTGCTTTTTTAAAGGTGCGCTGGGCGTTTTAAAGGAACGCTGGGCGTTTTACACGGCACTATTGCGTTCCACCGTTCCCTCCCAACGCATTCATACGCGGCACTCAGTCCAGAAAATAGTACCGAACCGCCATACACGTTCAATGATTGTACATGACATGGAAAGCCCGTTTGATCAGGTTCTGATCAAAATCTAGTTATTATTATTCTTTTTCTTCTTCTTCTTCTTCTTCTCCCCAGCACTTTTCATAGTACGACTGGTCGCACGGCCTCTAAATTTAACACAGTGATAGAGCTCAGTCTGGAATAGTGTCCCGAAGCTTTTGGGGTCATGACATCATCCAAGATGGCCGCCTGTGACGTCATCAGACAAATATTGTTCGCGCTAGATCTCAAACATTTATAGTCGGATTTGAATGAAAATTTCACAGATTGTAGAGTTCAGGGTCTAGTTGTGCTTGAATGTAAAAACCTGTCTCTATGTAATAACGTCTTGACGTCAGTGACGTCACAATGTTACGAAAAGTCCTTTTTTTTCAATGATTGCATTTTTCATGTTTTTTTAGTGAAACATCCATCAGTGTCATTGTTTCAATCGACTCTGATAGTTTTAACGTCATGACGTCATTCAAAATGGCCGCCAATGACGTCATTTAAGAAATCTTGTAATCGCTATATCTCCTTTATTTATGATCGGATTTTGATGCAACTTTCACAGCCTGTAGGGAAATAGGATGTGTTGTGCCAAAATGTCGAAAATTATCATGACGTCAACCAAGATGGCCGCCACTGACGTCATGATACAAATCTTGTTAGCGCAAGATCTCCAACATTTGTAGTCGGATTTGAATGAAACTTTCACAGATTGTAGAGTTCAGGGTCTAGTTGTGCATGAATGTAAAAACGTGTCTCTATATAATAACGTCCTCACGTCAGTGACGTCATAATATTATGAAAAATCCGTTTTTTTACTGATTGCATATATTATTGAGGTATTTTAATGCAAAATTTATCAATGTCATTGTTTGAATAGACGCTGACAATTTTAACGTCATGACGTTATCCAAAATGGCCGCCAATGACGTCATTTAAGAAATCTTGTTATCGCTATATCTCCTACATTTATTATCGGATTTTGATGCAACTTTTACAGCCTGCAGGGAATGAGGTTGAGTTATGGATGAATGTCAAAAATGGTCATGACGTCATCAAAGATGGACGCCAGTGACGTCAAGATGAAAATCTTGTAAGTGCTAGATCTCAACCATTTATAGTTGGATTTGAATTGATCTTTCACAGCTTGTAGAGTTCAGGGTCTAGTTATGCAAAAATATCAAAACGTGTCTCTATGTTATAACGTCTTGACGTCAGTGACGTTACAATGTTATTAAAAATCCGTTTTCTTTACTGTTTGCATTTTTTAAGGTGTTTTACTGCAAAATCAACATAACGTTAGTAGTTTTAATGTTATGACGTCATCCAAAATGGCCGCCAATGACGTCATTATAGAAATATTATAATCGCTATATCTCCTTAATTTATGATCGGATCTTGATAAAACTTTCACAGGAACTCTACATTCAACGTCTGGTTGTGCAATAATGTCGAAGTTTGTTATGTCGTCATCAAAGATAGCCACCAGTGACGTCATAAAGGAAATCTTTTTTAAGAGTATATCTTCTCCATTTATGATCGGATTTGAACAAAACTTTCACAGATTGTAGAGTACGGGATCTGGTTGTGCACAGATGTCATACGGTATCCCGACGTCATGACGTCAGTGACATCAAAATATTCAGAAAATCGATTTTTTTACTTGTCGCATTTTCGAAGTTATTTTCTTGATATATCAATCAGTTTCATCAACTTAGACAACTCTGACAGTTGTGACGTCATGACGCCATTAAAATCAGGAAAGCCCGTTTGATCAGGTTTCTGATCAAAATCTAGTTAATAGTTGGGTTTCTTACATCAGTTCATTGCAAGCCATTGACATCTTCCCATTTGAAAGCAATAGGAGCAGAATGTCCATAGAAAGACTTCCGGATTAATCATGATGGTTCTTGTGTCGAAACTTAGTTTCGAACTCGCCAAACAAACGAACAAATGAGTGAAATCAACGAACAATCGAACATTGAAAACAAGCGAGCAAATGAACGAACGAACGAACGAAATATTTAAGAGGTCATAACACTTAACATGTACTGTACAAACCAGCCGCTTTTCTTCCATTCAATGAGCTTGGGAGATGAATTATTATAAACATTATACATATACAATAGCTGTGAAATGTACGTTTTATTATGACGCACTTTCGGAAATTTCACATGTGCGATTTGTGAAGAATGCATACGCAATTTTCACAAATGTGTGACAAATGCGGTTTGTGACATATGAGCAGATTTATCACATACAAATGTCATCTGACTTTAAGAGGTATGTGTGTTATGTAGCGGTTTGGAAGCATATATGTATTATTTGTTTCTATATTATATTTTTTTATTATCCTTGGTTTTGTTTCAGTTTAAGAAACTCTGCGATGATGACACTAGGGGACGGCAGGGTACCAATGCGTGGTATTTCAGTCAAACGATCGGTGTTAAATACCAGTTACCGGAGGAGCGATGAAGAAGGTAATATTTATACCACACGCACAACTAGCAAAATATACCCCCACAGTTTGTACTTTAGGTCTCAAATTGTTGATGTTGCTTCTAAGGTTTGACGTCCCTCCACCCGATGACAGGATGGGACGTCCTAAAGGGATTGGTACAATATAGTCTAGACTGATGTGATGACTGTGTTGGTTGATCTTGTGCTGCTGTGTAGTCGATTCGGTTGTCTGTGTGTAGGTGGTTGTCTCTGAAGCTCTATGTTGTTTTTGCTGCGGCGGTGAGATGCTGTTCCTTGTCTACATCCGCCAATGGTGATATTTGCTATCTTATCCGATACACTGGGCTAGTGGTGGTGAAGATCGCTTTTAGCAAACTGTCTTCATTGCGTATATAGACACCAATTCGAGAAATATACGTGTATAGATGCATATATATCGTAAATACACAATAAGGAACTACATAACGTGTACGCGCAATATAGAGCTAAATAACGTATATACACAATAAAAAACAGTATTACGTGTATACACAATAAAGAAATGCATAACGTGTACACACAATAACGAGATATGTAACGTGTATGCACAATAAAAGACTACATAACGTGTATACACAATACAGAGCTACATAACGTGTACACACAATAAAGAGCTACATATCGTGTACACACAATAAAGAGCTACATATCGTGTACACACAATAAAGAGATACATATCGTGTACACACAATAAAGAGTTACATATCGTGTACTCACAATAAAGAGCTGCATATCGTGTACACACAATAAAGAGCTACATATCGTGTACACACAGTACAGAGATACATATCGTGTACACACAATAAAGAGCTGCATATCGTGTACACACAATAAAGAGATACATATCGTGTACACACAATAAAGAGCTACATATCGTGTACTCACAATAAAGAGATGCATATCGTGTACACACAATAAAGAGATGCATATCGTGTACTCACAATAAAGAGATACATATCGTGTACACACAATAAAGAGATACATATCGTGTACTCACAATAAAGAGATACATATCGTGTACACACAATAAAGAGCTACATATCGTGTACCCACAATAAAGAGATACATATCGTGTACACACAGTACAGAGATACATATCGTGTACACACAATAAAGAGTTACATAACATGTACCCAAAATAAAGAGATACATATCGTGTAAACAATAAAGAGATACATATCATGTACCGACTATAAAGCGATACATAATGTGTATGCACAATAAAGAGCTACATAACTTGTATATGCAATAAAGAGATACATATCCTGTACACAAAATAAAGAGATACATATCGTGTACCCAAAATAAAGAGATACATATCGTGTACCCACAATAAAGAGATACATAACGTGTACACACAATAGAGAGATACTAGCGTGTACCCACAATAAATAGATGCATATCCTGTACACACAATAGAGGAATACATATTGTGTACACACAATAGAGAGATACATATCGTGTATACACAATAGAGAAATACATATCGTGTACGCACAATAAAGAGATACATATCGTGTATACACACTAGAGAAATACATATCGTGTACACACAATAAAGAGATACATATCGTGTATACACAATAAAGAGCTACATAACGTTTACACACAATAAAGAGATATGTATCGTGTACACACACTAAAGAGATACATAACGTGTATGCACAATAAAGAGCTGCGTAACGTGTATATGCAATAAATAGATACTTATAACGTTTACACACAATAAAGAGATACATAACGTTAACACACAATAAAGAGAAACATATAGTGTATACACAATGAAGAGCTACATAATGTTTACACACACTAAAGAGAAACATAACGTATATGCACAATAAAGAGCTGCGTAACGTGTATATGCAATAAAGAGATACTTATAACGTTTACACACAATAAAGAGATACATAACGTTTACACACAATAAAGAGAAACATATCGTGTACACACAATAAAGAGATACATATCGTGTACACTATAAAGAGACCCTCAATAAAGAGATACATAACGTGTATACACAATAGCGAGCTACATAACGTGTATACACAATAAAGAGAAACATAACGTGTACCTACACTAAAGAGATACATAACGTATATGCATAATAAAGAACTGCGTAACGTGTATATGCAATAAAGAGATACTTATCGTTTACACACAATAAAGAGATACATATCGTATACCCTCAATAAAGAGATACATAACGTGTATACACAATAAGAGAAACATACCGTGTATACACAATAATGAGCTACATAACGTGTATACACAATAAAGAGAAACATATCGTATACCCTCAATAAAAGAGATACATAACGTGTATACACAATAAGAGAAACATACCGTGTATACACAATAATGAGCTACATAACGTGTATACACTATAAAGAGAAACAACGTGTATACATAATAAAGAGATACATAACGTGTATACACAATACAGAGATACGTAACGTGTATACACAATGATGAGATACATAACGTCTTACACACAATACAGAGATACGTAACGTGTATACACAATGATGAGATACATAACGTGTTACACACAATACAGAGATACGTAACGTGTATACACAATGATGAGATACATAACGTGTATACACAATGATGAGATACATAACGTGTTATACACAATAAAGAGATACGTAAAGTGTTACACACAATAAATAGATACGCAATGTGCATACACAATGATGAGATACATAACGTGTTACACACAATACAGAGATACGTAACGTGTATACACAATGATGAGATACATAACGTGTTACACACAATACAGAGATACGTAACGTGTATACACAATGATGAGATACATAACGTCTTACACACAATAAAGAGATACGTAACTTGTATACACAATGATGAGATACATAACGTGTATACACAATAAAGAGATACATAACGTGTTATACACAATAAAGAGATACGTAACATGTATATATATAGTATATATATTGAGATTCATGAGCAAAACGTGCATACACACTGTACAACCGGAAACAATAACAATTTGAAAGAAAATTAATTAAAACCCATGTATATGAAATACGCAATTTAACAGAGACAAAATGGTTGACATTCCTTTAGGTCTAATTACACTAAATCAGCCGGATATGCTGGCCTGGTGCAGTGTGCCGGCCTGGTGCAGTCGAAAGTAGTTCTGTATTAAACAGTGCTAATCTTTTTTTTCTTTATTTTTTTTTAGTGCAGTTTCCTGTTATTTTTTGGCTGTAACTGTATTCTGGACATGTTGTTGGTATTTGAAAATGGAGCTCATCTTGTTTTTGATAGTTTTTTATATAAATTTTAGAAGTGAAAGTAGTCCGGGTACGACATTGCAAGTGGTAAAAATAGCTTTGACCTTTGACCCGGTGTTAATACACAGCTGAAGAAATGTTTCTTAGAAGATATTCATCCCTCTATTTCCTTGTTGATATGTATATATTGATGTTTATATTTGCATGATAAAGTAAATTTCCCAGAACTGCAATCAGGTTTGAGTTTTTAACAGGTTGTCAACATTCTAAATTTACTATGGAAGGGGCATGGAGACTCATTTACGCTATTATAACCAATAACTTGCGTACACGTCTGTGCTGATCTCTGGTTAAAGCATCCATCTCCATTTTTAATTCCAGAGTTGAATAATTGTATATATTACAAGCTTATATTACAGGAAACGTTCGACCCGTAACAATAGAATCCAGCCAGAGCTTTAAATTTAACGCCGATGCCTTCAGGACGCGCGACAACACTGGCAGGCAAAGCTTCGACATACCTTTCTCTGCGCTTCGCAGCATGCAAGCAGGTATTCTCATGCTAATATACTTCCTTTTCTTCCCTCTCAGTCTGGTTCTTAAAGGTACACGCGGCAATAGTATTTTATTTTCACCCCAAAATATTTTGAAAGCAAGAACCATTCCATGCTGTTGTAGAGGAAGTTGAAGAACCTAACCTGCCAAATAACGGCAAAATAACACTTCAGTTGTTCAGGCCGGTGTTCAGGTCATATATTAATGTATATATGCTGATTAAAAGTATAGGTTTATATTCACGGATTCTTAGATATTGAATATGCGTTTAATGAATTGTGAGTTGGTTTTGATTCTCAAAATATAGTAAGATATCTCTATATCTCGTATAATGTGCCTGTTGATGGCGACTTTAAACTTGATCACTGAATAGTGGAAGTGGGCTGGGTGTGGGGTGTGGTGTGTGTGTATGTGTGTGTATATGTGTGTGTGTGTGTGTTTTGGGGGGGGGGGGGGGTGACACACCTTAACATTGCTGTGTGTTTTACTTTAACAAGCCAGTAACTTAAATAGAATAGAGATACTATTGTGTAACTAGCTTTATAATTAAAATGTTCTGCTAACATATACATGATAGTGCACTGTAAAATCAATTGGCCCCTCCCAAAAACCGAGTATTTACCTCTTTGTTGGTGGCACATGTTTAAAAATGGCAGAATAACTCACCGGAGACGGAGGTTATGCGCGTATAAGGCGATTGTTTGTTCTATTCAATAAATAATTCAGTTCATCTACATTATAATATTTTAACATTATAGTGTAAATTACGATTAAAGCTTTATTTTGTCATTATGTACTGATATTTAATCGAAATAAAAACGCCATATGCACCTTAGTAGTAAGAGATGTGCGAATCGAGCCTTACTATGTTGCGCAATTGCGCAGGGTCGCCATTTTCTCGGTGCCTTACCCCCATTCCCCACACCCACCACCATCCCTCCGCTACCCTGCTCAAACTTGAAAGACACGATTCGATGAATCACACATCGTTTTTCTGCACAAATGCACAGTAAAGTGAGGCTCGAATCTCATATATTTTACTACTTATCTTCTTTAGTTGTAGTGGCAGGACATCTGCGATCGCGATGTAATCGTTATGACCAGCTTTTTGTTGTTGTAGCATTTATATACTTTTGTTGATGATTGGCATTTTACACTTACTTTTTATTTAATTCCTGATTGTATACTGAAAAAATAAGTTTAGCACGGTCTTTTGCATAGCTAGCTTAAATAAACTGAATGTTTATTTTATAATGTGAAGCATTGGATAACTTTGGCATGTCAGAAGGTGTTCTTGTTTTCTTATGTGTGATTCAAGGTAAGTATAAGACTTATCTCCCATTTATATAAAACACATTTTTTCGTATTAAAAATAAGAATATTATCAAGAACAGGGTTAAACTTAATTAAACAACTATTCTGGGTTTCGAGTGATAAAAAACGCAAAAACAATTGACATTTACCTTGTCATTATAATGAAATTACGAACCAAAGTTTTAAATTTTAAAATTGTCTCCCTTTATATTGAAATAAGAACGAATTATTTCTGTAAAGCTAGTAAATTAAAACATGTTGCTATTTTTTTTCGAAGATATCGTTTAAAAATAATGTCCTGCATATACTTGTTAATTATGTTAATTATATTGTTAATGACGGCTGAAGAACATTTATCATGTTATTTATGTGCTAAACTTATTTCTTTCAGTATATTACATTTTTGAGTCCTATCAACGAGCACCTGGTTAAATTGATTTGGGCAAACTTACTTACTTTCTTACTTACTTACTTACTTACGTTCTTACTTACTTTCTTACTTACTTACTTACTTACTTACGTTCTTACTTACTTACTTACTTACTTACTTACTTACTTACTTACTTACGTTCTTACTTACTTACTTACTTACTTACTTACGTTCTTACTTACTTCCTTACTTACTTACTTACGTTCTTACTTACTTACTTACTTACTTACGTTCTTACTTACTTACTTACTTACTTACTTACTTACTTACTTTCTTACTTACTTACTTACGTTCTTACTAACTTACTTACTTACTTACGTTCTTACTTACTTACTTACTTACTTACGTTCTCACTTACTGAACTAAACTAAACTAAACTAAACTAAACTAACTGTTTTATTCTTATTCATAGAAGAGAAACTTGCCAAGAGACAGTCTCTCATGAAAACGCCGCAAGACAG
This sequence comes from Cyrtodaria siliqua, assembly GCA_037043455.1. NCBI lineage: Eukaryota > Metazoa > Mollusca > Bivalvia > Adapedonta > Hiatellidae > Cyrtodaria > Cyrtodaria siliqua. The sequence goes on along the minus strand of JAWPHD010014177.1, from coordinate 27,886 downwards.
GAATATTGTCAGAGGATATGGCGAGGTAACTATGAAAAGCCCAGGCACCCCAACAACGGAACGAAACAGCGGTGTTCGAATTTCAAATGAAATACCTACTGTACAAAACACGGGTTCGGGCATTGAATGCTCTCAAGAGTTTCTTATTCCCGTGGAAACGGGTATGTGATACTTGCTATTAAGTTATGTATACCTATTTCTTTATTTAGCTTCGACGTAATACTCTTTAATTGTCACAATTATCTTTAATTGAGCATAGCATAATTACTGACTTCTTACGGATGGCGGGAGGTGTACAGTACTGGTTCTACCCAGAAAAGTGGGTGGTCTGCCTCCACCACAAAAAAAAAATAGACATTCATATATAACCTTGCATGTATTGAAAATGACGTAAAAAAACACCATACGAACAAAATATTTATTGAGATCATACCCATTTCAGAAATATGAACGGGTACATCGGTACCTTCTCGCAGGATGAGGATCCGTTTAACAGCACATCTCCAATATGTAATGTATTTATATCTGCGATATCTATTTAGTTTTTGGACAGTATGCAAAACAAATAAAATAATAATATTGGTCTGCAGTATTTTGCCAAACTGCAGAGGAGAAATTAATAGAAGTACCAGATAAAAAAAGGCCGAATAGAAAATGACCAACCATAAACACGAATTAAAAAGGGGCAAATTATGCGACACCACAAAAATAATAGGTGTACCGCCATGGAACAGTCAATGGTAACAATGTACCGTCGTGGAACGGTCAATGATAAAAACGCCGCTGTGGGCTTTTAACCAGGTTCTTGCCAGCAAAAAAAACTCACTATAACCTTATTGTCTTTTCCGTTAAAGGAATCAGTGTGAATAAGAAAGTCACCGCCAGGATATATCCCTAACAAACGCGGCAGCATTGATAGGCAATGTAAGTTAAGACAAAGATGATCATATGTATATGAATATAACGAACAATAGCCTAGAAAGCCACAAAGTAAGTACTTAATGACTTGGCAGAAGCCAGAGCAACAAGAGAATAATGTGTTAAAGACCCAAAAACAGAAGATTTAAGACAAAACAATAAATTTCGGGATTTTACTAAATGCAATATAAAAAAAGAGAGACAAACACCACTATAAAACACTATATATCCTCAAAAGGTAATTGTAACAATACATATCTTCAAAATTGATCATTGTTATACTCACGTTGACACCAACATTATTACCGGCGTTTTTGAAATTCGGGCATTGAAACATTATCTTCAATAAAGCACAGATACCATACCCAGCAGTCTACACGGATTTTGTGAAAAGAACTACCTGTACTTGTTACCTAATATTGACGGACGCCTGTGTATAGTTGTTGACGAGTTGGGGGGTATAGATGGTCGGACGCCCAAGTAGAGTGGGTGATAGTTATGGAAGAGTTTGGTAGTATATACATATTTAGACGCTCAAGTGGAGTGTGTGATCGTTATGGAAGAGTCGGAAAGTATATATAGTAGGACGCCCAAGAATAGTGGATGGTCGTTATGGTAGAGTTGGGAAGTATATATAGACGGAGGCCCAAGTAGAGTGGATGATGGATACGGCAGAGTTGCGTAGTATATACAGGCGGACTCCCAAGTAGAGTGGATGATGGATACGGTAGAGTTGCATAGTATATACAGACGGACGCCCAAGTAGAGTGGGTGCTCGTTGTGATAGAGTTGAGTAGTATATACAGACGGACGCTCAAGTAGAGTGGGTGCTCGTTATGGTAAAAGTTGCATGATATGTGTAGACGGACGCCTAAGTAGAGTGGGTGATGGATACGGTAGAGTTGCATAGTATATACAGACGGACTCCCAAGTAGAGTGGATGATGGATACGGTAGAGTTGGGTAGTATATGTAGACGGACGCCCAAGTAGAGTGGGTGCTCGTTATGGTAGAGTTGGGTAGTATATGTAGACGGACTCCCAAGTAGAGTGGGTGCTCGTTATGGTAGAGTTGCATAGTATTTACAGACGGACTCCAAAGTAGAGTGGTGCTCGTTATGGTAGAGTTCGGTAGTATATGTAGACGGACTCCCAAGTAGAGTGGGTGCTCGTTATGGTAGAGTTGGATAGTATATGTAGACGGACTCCCAGGTAGAGTGGGTGCACGTTATGGTAGAGTAGCATAGTATATACAGACGGACTCCCAAGGTAGAGTGGGTGCTCCTGATGGTAGAGTTGCATAGTATATACAGACGGACTCCCAAGTAGAGTGGGTGCTCGTTATGGTAGAGTTGGGTAGTATATACAGACGGACGCCCAAGTAGAGTGGGTGTTCGTTATGGTAGAGTTGGGTAGTATATACAGACGGACGCCCAAGTAGGGTGGGTGCTCGTTAGGGTAGAGTTGCATAGTATATACAGACGGACTCCCAAGGTAGAGTGGGTCCTCGTTATGGTAGAGTTGCATAGTATATACAGACGGACTCCCAAGTAGAGTGGGTGCTCGTTATGGTAGAGTTGGGTAATATATGTAGACGGACTCCCAAGTAGAGTGGGTGCTCGTTATGGTAGAGTTGAGCAGTATATGTAGACGGACGCCAAGGTAGAGTGGGTGCTCGTTATGGTAGAGTTGCATAGTATTATACAGACGGACTCCCAAGTAGAGTGGGTGGTCGTTATGGTAGAGTTGGGTAGTATATGTAGACGGACGCCCAAGCAGAGTGGATGCTTGTTATTGTAGATCTGGATAGTATATGTAGACGGACGCCCAAGTAGAGTGGGTGCTCGTTATGGTAGAGTTGGGTAATATATGTAGACGGACGCTCAAGTAGAGTGGTAGCTCGTTATGTTAGAGTTGTGTCGTATATACAGACGGACTCCAAAGTAGAGTGGGTGCACGTTATGGAAGAGTTGGGTAGTATATACAGACGGACGCCCAAGTAGAGTGGGTGCTCGTTATGGTAGAGTTGGGTAATATATGTAGACGGACGCTCAAGTAGAGTGGTAGCTCGTTATGTTAGAGTTGTGTCGTATATACAGACGGACTCCAAAGTAGAGTGGGTGCACGTTATGGTAGAGTTGGGTAGTATATACAGACGGACGCCCAAGTAGAGTGGGTGCTCGTTGTGGTAGAGTTGCATAGTATATACAGACTGACGCCTAAGCAGAGTGGGTGCTCGTTATGGTAGAGTTGGGTAGTATATGTAAACGGACGCCCACGTAGATTGGGTGCTCGTTATGGTAGAGTTGGGTAGTATATGTAGACGGACTCCCTAGTAGAGTCGATGCTCGTTAAGATAGAGCTGCATAGTACATACAGACGGACGCCCAAGTACAGTGGGTGCTAGTTATGGTAGAGTTGGGTAGTATATGTAGACGGACTCCCAAGTAGAGTGGGTGCTCGTTATGGTAGAGTTTCATAGTATATACAGACGGACTCCCAAGTAGAGTGGGTGCTCGTTATGGTAGAGTTGGGTAGTATATACAGACGGACTCCGAAGTTGACTGTGTAATCGTTATGGTAGAGTTGGGTAGTATATGTAGACGGACTCCCAAGTAGAGTGGGTGCTCGTTATGGTAGAGTTGCAAATTATATACAGACGGACTCCCAAGTAGAGTGGGTGCTCGTTATGGTAGATTTGGGTAGTATATGTAGACGGACGCCCAAGTAGAGTGGGTGCTCGTTATGGTAGAGTTGCGTAGTATATACAGACGGACGCCCAAGTAGAGTGGGTGCTCGTTATGGTAGAGTTGGGTAGTATATGTAGACGGACTCCCAAGTAGAGTGGGTGCACGTTATGGTAGAGTTTCATAGTATATACAGACGGACTCCCAAGGTAGAGTGGGTGCTCATTATGGTAGAGTTAGGTATTATATACAGACGGACTCCCAAGTAGAATGGGTGCTCCGTATGGTAGAGTTGGGTAGTATATACAGACGGACGCCCAAGTAGAGTGGGTGCTCGTTATGGTAGAGCTGAGTAGTATATACAGACGGACGCCCAAGTAGAATGGGTGCTCGTTATGGTAGAGTTGCATAGTATATACAGACGGACTCCCAAGGTAGAGTGGGTGCTCGTTATGGTAGAGTTGCATGGTATATACAGACGGACTCCAAAGTAGAGTGGGTGCTCGTTATGGTAGAGTTGGGTAGTATATGTAAACGGACTCCCAAGTAGAGTGGGTGCTCGTTATGTTAGATTTGTGTAGTATATACAGACGGACGCCCAAGTAGAATGGGTGCTCGTTATGGTAGAGTTGGGTAATATATGTAGACGGACGCTCAAGTAGAGTGGTAGCTCGTTATGTTAGAGTTGTGTAGTATATACAGACGGACTCCAAAGTAGAGTGGGTGCACGTTATGGTAGAGTTGGGTAGTATATACAGACGGACGCCCAAGTAGAGTGGGTGCTCGTTATGGTAGAGTTGGGTAGTATATGTAGACGGACTCCCAAGTAGAGTGGGTGCACGTTATGGTAGACTTGCATAGTATATACAGACGGACTACCAAGTAGAGTGGTTGCTCGTTACGGTAGAGTTGGGTAGTATATACAGACGGACGCCCAAGTAGAGTGGGTGCTCGTTATGGTAGAGTTGGATATTATATACAGACGGACGCCCAAGTAGAGTGGGTGCTCGTTATGGTAGAGTTGCATAGTATATACAGACGGACTCCCAAGGTAGAGTGGGTGCTCGTTATGGTAGAGTTGCATGGTATATACAGACGGACTCCAAAGTAGAGTGGGTGCTCGTTATGGTAGAGTTTGGTAGTATATGTAAACGGACTCCCAAGTAGAGTGGGTGCTCGTTATGGTAGAGTTGCATAGTATATACAGACGGACGCCCAAGTAGAGTGGGTGCTCGTTATGGTAGAGCTGGGTAGTATATGTAGACGGACTCCCAAGTAGAGTGGGTGCTCGTTATGGTAGAGATGCATAGTATATACAGACGGACGCCCAAGCAGAGTGGGTGCTCGTTATGGTAGAGTTGTGTAGTATATACTGACGGACTCCCAAGTAGTGTGGGTGCTCGTTATGGTAGAGTTGGGTAGTATATACAGACGGACGACCAAGTAGAGTGGGTGCTCGTTATGGTAGAGTTGGGTAGTATATGTAGACGGACTCCCAAGTAGAGTGGGTGCTCGTTATGGTAGAGTTGGGTAGTATTTGTAGACTGACGCCAAGGTAGAGTGGGTGCTCGTTATGGTAGAGCTGCATAGTATATACAGACGGACTCCCAAGTAGAGTGGGTGCTCGTTATGGTAGAGTTGGGTAGTATATGTAGACGGACGCCCAGGCAGAGTTGGTGCTCGTTATGGTAGAGTTGGGTAGTATATGTAGACGGACGCCCAAGTAGAGTGGGTGCTCGTTATGGTAGAGTTGTGTAGTATATGTAGACGGACTCCAAAGTAGAGTGGGTGCTCGTTATGTTAGAGTTGTATAGTATATACAGACGGACGCCCAAGTAGAGTGGGTGCTCGTTATGGTAGAGTTGGTAATATATGTAGACGGACGCCCAAGTAGAGTGGGTGCTCGTTATGTTAGAGTTGTGTAGTATATACAGACGGACTCCCAAGTAGAGTGGGTGCTCGTTATGGTAGAGTTGGGTAGTATATACAGACGGACGCCCAAGTAGAGTGGGTGCTCGTTGTGGTAGAGTTGCATAGTATATACAGACGGACGCCCAAGCAGAGTGGGTGCTCGTTATAATAGAGTTGGGTAGTATATTTAGACGGACGCCCAAGTAGAGTGGGTGCTCGTTATGGTAGAGTTGGGTAGTATATGTACACGGACTCTCTAGTAGAGTGGGTGCTCGTTATGGTAGAGTTGCATAGTATATACAGACGGACGCCCAAGTAGAGTAGGTGCTTGTTATGGTAGAGTTGGGTAGTATATGTAGACGGACTCCCAAGTAGTGTGGGTGCTCGTTATGGTAGAGTTGCATTGTATATACAGACGGACGCCCAAGTAGAGTGGGTGCTCGTTATGGTAGAGCTGGGTAGTATATGTAGACGGACTCCCAAGTAGAGTGGGTGCTCGTTATGGTAGAGATGCATAGTATATACAGACGGACGCCCAAGCAGAGTGGGTGCTCGTTATGGTATAGTTGCGTAGTATATACAGACGGACTCCGAAGTAGACTGTGTAATCGTTATGGTAGAGTTGGGTTGTATATGTAGACGGACGCCCAAGAATAGTGGATGATAGTTATATAAAAGTTTGTTTGTATATATAGATGGAGACGACCACGTAAAGTGGGTTGTCGTTATGGAAAAGTTGGATAAGGTAGAGTTGGGAAGTATATATATAGATGGATGCCTAAGTAGAATGGGAAATCATACTGGACAATTTGGATAGTATATAGAGACGGAGACCCTAAATAGTGTTTGTTTGTATGGTGTTTTACGTCATTTCCAACACATGTAGTAGAGTGTGTGGTCGATATGAAATAGTTGGGTAGTATATAGAGGCGGAGACGCCTTAGTAGAATGGGTAATCGTTATAAATTTATGTAACTTGTTATGTAGAGTTTATTATTTATTTCCTCTATTCTACATGTCTATTATAGGACCTTCACCTATCACGTCAACGAAGCGATACACCCTCCGAGCGGAGCAGCCCCTTCCGGACAGGCTTAGCAGGCTGCTCGACCCCACATACCCAGGTAAAACAGACCTCCGGCATCCAGAAAGGAGCCTCAACTCTCGACCGAACCAGACTCGAAGCGATCCTCGTATTAGTCACATAATTAAGTTTCCTGTGACACAACCTGCTGTGCATAGCGGGGACAGGTTTAGGGCGCAACCTGAGGAACACAGACCAGACAGTTTTAGGCAAAGTCTCGGTGTAGATCTGGGCGCTGATTATAACAGAGGTAGGTAAAAGGAAGAAGGTCATTTGCAATTTTTAAACCATATGAAACATGTTAAGGCACAGACAAACATGTTTGATTGAGTCCAAATAATTAGTATTGCGATGCTAACCACGCCCCGACATGAAGCAAAAACTTAAGCGGGATGTAATCCTACAGAATAAAAACGAGTTTGTGTAATATCCAGGTTTTAAAGAGTAAAAGATTAGGCGACTCGTCGATCTCTTTTCGGAGAAGATATCTGTTTCAAATGAAAGATCAATATCAAGAACCAGGGGGCGGATTTAGGATTTGAAATTCTGGGTGGAGGGAGTGGCAACATGACTTAAGGCGTGTTGTTGGAGAGAGGGGAGTGGAGTGAGTAGTGGTGGGGACGACTTTTGAATATCAGATTTAAGGGGTTTGGCACCTCTGATGACGAATGTTGGAAAACAGTTTCAAAAGATGGAATAGAGCTTACATTTAAAGTGATAAAACTCCGAGTTAAATCGTTCTAAAGATATTTTAACTTTACTCTTAATATAAAACTGGGTGATGTTTATTTACCGAATAGTTGCCTAAAATGTTGTAAAATTACGCATTTCATTAATCCGCCAAACACTAGAAACTAACACACTGGCTATGTTTGTCAATGTACAGTTGCTTCGTTGCGTAACATTTAGTATTTATTCTTCCTGTTGTAAAAAAGTTTCAAATTTAAATGTCTCGAGCGTTCTATTTAATAAAGCCCAAATTAAGCAGCTTTTTTTTTTGTGATTTTTTTTTAAATATCAGTTTAAAATGCAGGAAGTGTACGCGACATTCTTAAGACGATATTTAATATAAAACATGTTGTATCATATTACATAGTCAAACTGTTTTTGATGTGCTGGCATTCTTTGCATTTCATAATATGTTATATTTTCATTCAGCGTGGCAAATGAGCAGTCAAGGAAGTCACATGTGAGTCACGTGCTACTCGAATTTCGGAAGTTGAATATACGGATGACTTCGAATAATCCTTTTGTTGTATGACAATAAACGATTTACTTTTATTTAAAAAAACCGACAATCAATTCAAAGTATACGAACCACCGAAACATACATAAAGTATTATACAGTACTATGAAGTTGTGTAAAAACAACAACAACAACACCGAACTGATATCCAACATCACCTGATACCCAACATCACCTGACATATCGAATTCTTACACGTTTAAGTAATAATACTGTATGTTTTGTTTTATTTTTGAAAAACTGGATTGTGTAGCTATACAATTATGTAGATAATAACAATAAGATCATAAAACAACTAAATATTCGTTATCATAATAATAATCATTGTGATCGGTGTCATCGTCTTCATCATCATCATCATCATCATCATCATCATCAGCAGCAGCAGCAGCAGCAGCAGCAGCAGCATATTAGCAGACCAGTAGCAGCAGCAGCAGAAGAAGAATAAGAAGAAGAAGAAGAAGAAGAAGAAGAAGAAGAAGAAGAAGAAGTAAACGAAAAGAGTAAGAAGACGCATCGTCATATATATGATAGTATATAAATATGTATCAAATATTGTATTTGAGTTCGGTGTCCAGATATGAGATTATAATACAGCAGTGGATCATAATTATAATAAATCGTTGGAAATGTAAAACAATTCCAGGTAATTTAAAGAAACTAACCCGCCAAATAGTGGCAAAAATACACTACAAAACCGTGTACCAAATTTCTGTCCTGATCATGTATATGTGCCGATTAAAGGTATAGGCTTATTCACGGGTTCTTATAATACCCTTGATTGATTATGCGTAAAATGAATTATGAGTTGGTAACTCTTAATTCGATGCTCCAGTTTTGGGGTTTGACATGGCTGATTAAAGCCGTTATAGTGTGTCTATAGAGCTTGGATTCTAACACACCTCGTCATCTGTAGGTTTAGAAACGGAGTATATATGTTGTAAAATGTGCCCGTTGATGGCGAGATAGGGACTTTAAACTTGAAGACTGAATGGACTCAACTTGTTGCTGTGAAATAAACAACACGACGGTCGGTTTTAGTACACTCTAGTCCTCCGACTTGGTGATAAATGTTACGAAAATGTGACACAAGATCCGAAGATAACTGACATAAAAATAATTAGTTAAAGCAGACGTATTTCCAAACGTAATATGAATGCTTGTTTGAATGGTATGGATCTGGTTTGATGGTAAAAAACACATAACACTTACCAAGTTATTCATTGATCTTTCACTAGGACATCAATGTAAATTATCTACAGAAAGACATGTTAAACTATTGTAATTCAACACAAACATGTGTGAAATGTAAATGTTGAACGAAAAAAACCTGTTCGGTAAATAAATGTAAATATATTTCATGTAGAATCAGTTCTGCAATGGAAAAATATATTTAATGTATAATCATTTCTTCAGTTTAATGTAAATATATTGCATGTAGAATCATTTCTTCAGTGTAATGTAAATATATTGCATGTAGAATCATTTCTTCAGTGTAATGTAAATATAGTTCATGTAGAATCATTTCTTCAATGTAATGTAAATATATTACATGTAGAATCATTTCTTCAATGTAATGTAAATATATTTCATGTAGAATCATTTTTTCAATGTATAATCTAAATGTATTTCATGTAAAACCGGTTCTTCAGTGTAATGTTAATATATTTCATGCATCAGTTATTCAATGTACCAGAGTACGGACATGCATAATGATAGGAACCCACCAGATGTATTCCATAATAATTTCGTATACTATTTTTGAAATATTTTACCATAATATGGTTTTGACTTTAACCTGATTGGTTGCGATCATTCAGTATGTGAGCGACGACCTCGCACAGTACATAAGCACATTGTCATTATATACTCACCACAAAACTTTATTTTTTTTAAAGTTAGAATTTGAAGCATTTTCAACAAAACATGATATAATCCAAATAACGCGTCTATATTTAACATTTTGACGTGCATATCTGGCTTAAGTGTATTTCACATTGTTGTGTTTGCACGTGCATTTTCGGGTTTGTTCATTTACATCGCACAAAGAAATCATTTTTTCGAAAACAGTCATTGCATAATACTGCCAGAAGTCAAACAATAAAAAGGCCAGTAAAACCAATTGGAATTTATTCACAATAAAAAGGCCAGTAATACCAATTGGAATTTATTCCGAGACAGATTAATGCAGCTTGAATTTTAGTGGAACAATTTTCATTTTATGATTATCCATAGTAAACAGTGTTAAATGACAAGGTAAATAACTGCATTATCACATAGCATGCGGTGTGGGAGTGTAATAACACCATTCAGTATTTTCGATATTCCATTTCAGTAACGTTAGTGGTATAATATAACGTTAATGACGTCATGGACGTCACGTTAGGGGCCACTCCACAGTTTAATGTACAGTTCTCAATAATCAAACCCAACTTTAGTCCCATTTACCCCACCCCTCAAAACATGCTAAAAAAGCAATTTTAGCAATATTTCAAATGTCAATAAATAAAAAAAAAAATTGTCCTAAGCATATCAGGGTCATGTCTGCAATCATAATGCTCTTGCATATCAGGAAATGCTAAGTTTTACATACCTTCTCCGGCATTTTAAAAAGTTATTCCATGCTGATCTCCCCGCGAGTCAAAATCAGCCATTTTGCCTACTTTTTGGAAGTTTTTGCTAGTTGAGCATTTTTCTATTTATAGCCTCCGAAAAACCCAAAGAATGCATATTCCAATACACCAAAATAAACTTAGAAGTACTCAAACTGAAAACAACATCAAACATGTGCTTCATAATTATTATAAATGCCATCCATGGACCTAAAATATGCTTAGTTGATTTCTTTCTGATTTACATGGACATTCGTGCGAAACTGAGGAGTGCCCCCTTAATGTACGTTTTCTTACGTAATGTGACGTTATAAGTTATGTAATAAATAGGACATCACATACGTTCTTATTCATTATTGAATTTATTAAACTCGTTAGCAAAAATGATATAATGCTCGGCAAGAGCCTCGCATTATATCATTTTGCAACTCGTTTAATAAATTGATTCAATAATGAATGAGTACTAATGTAAGATCCTCTATATATTTTTTTAAAGAAACTATTTAGTTCTATTCCAAATGGTTTGCTACTTATCCAACGGCATAAACATATGCAGTTAATGGTGCGTTTTCATTGACCGTCAGTATAATTCATATATATATATATGTATATATATATATCATGTACGATTATATGCGTAATAAATATGATACATTTTATCGTTTTATAGTAGTGAATTTAAGTTGTCCCTATGGTTTCATCTCTAAACCTAATATCGTTTGAGTTGTGGGTCAGGCAGGCATGGCCTACTAAAGTGTGTGTCCGGCAGATATGGCCTACTGAGGTGTGGGACAGACAGGCATGGCCTACTGAGGTGTAGGTCAGGCAGATATAGCCTACTGTGGTGTGGGTCAGGCAGACATGGCCTACTTAGGTGTGGGTCAGGCAGTCATGGCCTACTGAGTTGTGGGTCAGGCAGGCATGACCTACTGAGGTGTGGGTAAGGCAAGCGTGGCCGAATGAGGTGCGGGTCAGGCAGACATGGCCTACTGAGTTGTGGGTCAAGCAGGCGTGGCCTACTGAGTTGTGGGTCAAGCAGGCGTGGCCTACTGAGATGTGGATCAGTTAGGCATGACCTACTGAGGTGTGGGTTACGCAGACGACTATTGAGGTGTGGGTCACGCAGGTATGGCTTATTGAGGAATAGGTCAGGCAGGCATGTCCTACTGAGGTGTGGGTCACGTAGTCATGGCTTATTGAGGTGAGGATCACGCAGACATGGCCTACTGAGGTGTGGAGTGTGGGTCACGCAGTCATTGCTTATTGAGGTGAGGATCACACAGACATGGCCTACTGAGGTGTGGGTCAAGCAGTCATGGCTTATTGAGGTGAGAATCACGCAGACATGGCCTACTGGGGTGTGGGTCACGCAGTCATGGATTATTGAGGTGAGGATCACGCAGGCATGGCCTACTGAGGTGGGTCACGCAGACATGGCCTACTGTGGTGTGGGTCACGCAGTCATGGTTTATTGAGGGGGCGGGTCACGCAGACATGGCATACTGTGGTGTGGGTCGCGCAGACATGGCCTACTGAGGTGTGGGTCACGCAGTCATGAATTATTAAAGTGAGGATCACGCAGACATGGCCTTCTGAGGTGTGGGTCACGCAGTCATGGCTTATTGAGGTGAGGATCACGCAGGCATGGCCTACTGAGGTGTTGGTCACGCAGACATGGCCTACTGCGGTGGGTCACGCAGACATGGCCTACTGAGGTTTGGGTCACGTATGCATGGTTTATTCAGGTGTGTGTTATGCAGGCGTGGCCGACTGAGTTGTGGGTCACGTAAGCATGGTTTATTCAGGTGTCTGTAAGGCAGGCGTGGCCGACTGAGGTAACCTTCTGCCTTGTTGGTCAGACAGACATGACCACACGAGATGTGGGTCAGACGGACATGAACTACTGATGTGTGGGTCAGACAGATATGGCCTACTGAAACCATAGTTATGGTCCTTGATTTAGTTAAATATGCTATATTTTCACCTTAGGACGATAGGACTTTATTTTTTCATCTCATATTTACCAAACTTGGGCAGATTGTTGATATCAATGAAATTGTAGACATGTTGAAAACTAGCCATATCGGACCAGGAACTCCGAAGTTATGACCATACATTTATATGCTGCATATTGCCTTGTTAAAAGAAAAACGCGTTCATCTTTATCAAACTTGGACAGATTCTTCGGATCAGTAACACAAGTATTGCTGTTAATTGCAATGTACTAGTAAACTTGTTTAATCTAAGGGAAACAACTCGTAATTGATTCAAGATGACATCCAGTAAGAGTTATTTTCCTTGATTATGAATATATAGGAAAATATTCAAATGATGTTCCTGGGGTCAAATTTAGCCCCACCATGGAGTCCAAGTTTGTAGATATTGGTTTTATAAGAAAAACTCTTTAATAAGTATTTGTGTTGCTGCTGTTGTTGTTGATTTATGGTTACAGTTGAGTTAGATATGCTTGTGGATATCTTTTTTTGCTAGTCCAAATCAACCTAAAAAATGTGTTGATAAAAGACGGAAAGAAGTAGTTTTAGATAGCTGTAGATTGCACCATATTAAACCATTTGGGTCAACATTTTCTGCATGGCATGCCCCCAGACCTTTACTAGTTCAATTAGTACTTTAGTATACTTTATAAAACCCTGGTTACGCCCTTGTGACATGCACATGACACCATGACAAATAAACAGGTACATTCAAGTCAACCGCATACGTAACCATGCCCCACTCCAACCCCCACCTCCCCCACCCACCCTCCTCCGCCAAAAAAAAGAAAGAAAGTATTTTATATGATAACGTACATGCAGTCGTCTTATGAGTTAGCAAGTAGAATATACAGGCCCTTTTTTATCCCCTCGTTAAGAGTTTTATCCCCTCGTTTAGAGGATATATTCTCCAAGTAAATATCATAGTATGATGTTATGAGTATTTAGATCATTTGAATGATATATATCAATGTATTGTAACAATGGCCCATGTTGTTTTAATGGGTGATTTTAATATTCATTGACAGGTCAAACAAGTGAGGAAGTGTCGACTCTTACGCATGACGGGAGATGTATAGTACTGGTTCTACCCAGGAACTTCTACATGTGTATCGTAGATAACTAATTTAATTTCCTACAAATCTTGCAAAAAGAAGTAAATTTCGAGATTTTTTTTTTACCTACTGGTGTAAGTGAAAAAATGGACATACCATTTAAGTCAATTTAAGCAGAACTATTTTTTATAATATTTAATCAAGATCTCTGGTTGAAGCAATGACCAGTTTGTATATCAACCAATAATTACATTATAAAGTCGACACACATCTGGAATGTCTGCCGAGAGATTGAGATAGTTGTATCTGTCCCAGAATCGGATGCCCTTTGTTTTGTTTAATGTTTGCACGGTCATTGCTTGGCTGATGTTCAGGAACATTTCACTGTCTCTAAATTGAGGCCACACGATATTATTGGCTGACGACACTTGGAAAGTATCTGTTGTGTTACTGTAATGAAAAAAGAGAAAAACGTATTTACTTCTTATCCAGTTATTGTACAGCATTACGTTTGAGCTATACAAAGTATACACTGAACAACATTTCTAGGTATCGACTTTTGTATCATAACTAATTTTCTTATTTTAAATATATTTTAGAATAGATATGTGATAAGGTTTTTGTTTTGACCCATAGTTTGTAAAACATTTACTTTTTGTTTAAATTGTTACATCTTTTGAGAGTTACCCTCCCTTTATATGAAAACATGAAATGTGCTGATAAAACACATAACATGAGTGAAAGATCGCTTAAAGATATAAATTCTTAAAATTGGTATGACATATTAGAAAAAAACATAAAAAATTGACCCTTTTATCGCAGATTCTCCGTCTATAAAAAAATGATATATGGATAATCTTGAATAACCTCCCTTTAATTTGAATATTGTTTGAAATTCAAGTAACTGTAATTCAGCGTTAACATTAAATATTTCGAAAATTTCTTTTGCAAACGCATTTGTAGTGGTAATGCTAGTAAAACATGATGTCAAAATAATTTTAACTGGCATATTTTAGAATTAGGAACATCGAAAGCTTCACTAATTCGAAGTACTTAATAAAATCCTATATACCCAGTTGTATAAGTGTTATAACTTATTTCTAAGAAAACACATTGACTTAAAAGTTTTAAAATTTGTTCATGCAATCAGAGCAGACGATTTACACTCGTTATTTTGCAGTTTAACCGTATCTCTAATCAAGTTCAAAATACACAAAACAATGAGAATATTATTGACATATTCTTAGGTTGGTACTTAGCAATTTGGTTTAAAATGATTCCTATAAAGATCTTTGCCAAATCACGTATCAATTAAACAAAGTCTGAATTTGTGCGGGATTTAGGAAAGCCTACATATGCCAAGGATTTTAACAGATGTTCAAAAATCATTGACACATGCATACATGCCGTAAAACCAATTTAATCTATATATTTCCAACTGCTTGATAAAAAAGACATTTTAAAATTGAATACCCAATTTAAAATAAGATAACAGATAGTTTGACTATCGTGTCAGAAAAAAGTATTTCCCTAAGGCGAGTGCATGCATGTATAAACTTAACTATAGACATGTAGTCATCAGTATTTACATGAATATATGCAGTTTCAACATCTTAAGCAGCCCAACAAATTGCTCCAAAAAGTCCAAGCTGTCCAACCAATTGCTCCGAAAAATCCATACTGTCCAAACAATTGCTCCAAAAAGACCAAGCTGCCCAACCAATTGCGCCAAAAAGTCCAAGCTGCCCAACCATTTGCTCCAAAAAGCCAAAGCTGTCAAAACAATTGCTCCAAAAAGACCAAGCTGCCCAACCAATTGCCCCAAACATTCCAAGCTGCCCAACCAATTACTCCAAAAAGTCCAAGCTGCCCAACCAATTGCTGCAAAAAGTCCATACAGCCCAACCAATTGCTCCAAAACACCCATGCTGCAAAGCGTCCAAACGTACAATGGACTATTTAATTTGACTATTGCACGAATCGAGTGCTACAGTACTGTTGGCGTTTAGTTAACTATTGGACGACTCGAGTGATACAGTACTGTTGACGTTTAGTTGACTATTGGACGAATCGAGTGATATAGTACTGTTGGCGTTTAGTTGACTATTGGACGAATCGAGTGATACAGTACTGTTGGCGTTTAATTACTAGTAAATTGTATCTCAACTTGACCAACCTTCTTGAGAATGTGTATACTGTTGGACATACACATATTGCGTATTTGGCAAGTAGGTCAAATGAGAGGGTAGCATTGAACTGAAATGTGTCCTTAAATGGTTAAAATTACGTCTGTGTTTGTGTTATCTTCTGTTCTACGCCACCAAATTTCTTCAAACGTTAATAACATGCTGGAATTTAGATTGGGAAAACATCGTTGTTTATTACGAGTCAATAAGAACTAGGTCACAGTGAACATGAGCTTTCTATTGAAACTTGCGAGCAAATTCAGTTGTTTTGTACTCTCACCTTAAGCTTTATTGAACCCAGTCTGCATGACATTTTGAATACAGTGACTGTCATGTTTGTTTCCGGGTTGGCTATTCACTGAATGAGTTTGGTGTCAGTAGGTCAGATTGAACTTAAACTTTAAATTTAAAATGATTAAACGTCATTTCTACTGGACCAATCCCTCTCAAAACCTTCATATTTTCCGTGTGTCGGAAGTAAGCGCAGCTCGTGCTTACTTCCAACATATCTTGTTAAAGATACAACAGCATTACGGATTAGTTGATCTCTTTATTTTCAGCATTGTATATGTATGTAGATCTACCTTTGTTTGGCAAAATCCGCCCATAGTTTCATGGTTTGCTTGCTCACTTGTTCGTCTGCTTGCGATCACGTTTGGTACTTTCCCCACGTGACCGGACACACTGCGTCACGTGGATGAGGACATGGCGACGCATCCAAAAATGGTGCGCTAAATTCATAATACAACTCTTCAGCGTGTGGAACACCTGTTGTGTAAACAATTGGCACTATTCCATTGCGGAGCAATTTCGACATACACATAATAAGCATTATTTTCTTTTGCTATTTTTCTTGCTTTCTTTTGTTAAAGTATTTGTATTATAAGCATTATACAATTTTAGAAGTGACACGTCCCATGTAATATGTATAGGATAGAGGCTACGTTCACCATTAAGAAACCGAAAGGCAGGGAAAGTAGTGTAAACACTAAATTGAATATAACAGCATCAAGTATGTTAAAAATACTTTTACATAAGTGATCGGTAAGTGTTTTAAGTTTTTCTGCAGCACAATGCTATTAAACAATTCAATAATGACGCCAGCGACTTCAGATAGTATATGTCTCTTACACATGTTTATAGGTCCTTGCACGTGTTGTCTCTTGCAAATGTTTATATGTCTCTTGCAAGTGTTTATGTCTCTTGCAAATGTTTATATGTCTCTTGCACGTGTTTATATCTCTTGCAAATTTTTATATGTCTCTTGCACATGTGTACGTCTCTTGCAAATATTTATATGTCTCTTGCAAATGTTTATATGTCTCTTGCACATGTTTATGTCTCTTGAAAATGTATGTGTCTCTTGCAAATGTTTATATGCCTCTGGCAAATGGTTATATGTCTCTTGAAAATGTTTATGTCTCTTGCAAATGTTTATATGTCTCTTGCAAGTATATGTATCTTGCAAATGTTCCTATGTCTTTTGCACATGTTTATGTCTCTTGCAAATGTGTATGTCTCTTGCAAATGTGTCTCTTGCACATATTTATATGTCTCTTGCACATATTTATGTCTCTTGTAAATGTTTAGTGTCTCTTGCAAATGTTTATATGTATATATGTCTGTTGCACATGTTTATGTCCCTTGCAAATGTTTATGTCTCTTGCAAATGTGTCTCTTGCACATGTTTATATGTCTCTTGCACATATTTATGTCTTTTGCAAATGTTTAGTGTCTCTTGCAAATGTTTATATGTATATATGTCTCTTGCACATGTTTATGCTCTTGAAAATGTTTATGTCTCTTGCAAATGTTTATATGTCTCTTGCAAATGTGTATATGCATCTTGCAAATGTTTATGTGTCTTTTGCACATGTTTATGTCTCTTGCAAATGTTTATATGTCTCTTGCACCTGTTCATATGTCTCTTGCACATGTTTATGTCTCTTGCAAATGTTTATGTCTCATGCAAATGTTTATATGTCTCTTGCAAATGTTTATATGTCTCTTGTACCTGTTTATATGTCTCTTGCAAATGTGTATGTCTCTTGCAAATGTGTATGTCTCTTGCAAAGGTTATGTCTATTTCAAATGTTTATGTCTCTGGCAGATGGTTATATCTCTCTGATTACACCGACAACAGATAGATGATTATTTTGATTGAATAGTTTTACTTAATTGACCTTCTGTGTGATTCAGATTTATGTCGATATAACAACTTTTAACGCACCTATCCAATCCTTTTTGCGACTGTTTTGTGATCTATAAGTAAAGTCGTACATCCATACTCTGGTGCCGAGCTGACGCATTTGCTCTGCTAGTTTGATATGGGGTGCCACGTAACCATAGTCCGAGTTCATCTGTGTACATGCATGCAAAACAGTTTAGTTGTATTGATTATTAACATAATATTTGTAATACACTATTTTAAAATATATTAATTTTACTAAAAGTAGGTAAATAGTCGAACAGGAATGGACACATTTACAGAACACAGTCAACCAAAAATACGCATTCATGACACACAACAATTACAAGGGAAAATAGCAGCGACGTATGCGACACCATGAAATAAAAGGGTAGACAATAGGATTTAGGCGTTGGAACGGTCAGTGGTCAGCTCGGAGTTTATATCAGAATGCTAGGGTGCATTAAACTTCATTATAACCCTATTAACATCCCAGTTAAACGGGAGAGTTTACATAAATAAATCCCCGTCAGGCTATATCATCTAAGCATCATTAATAGTCAATATAAGTATAATCAAAAGATGATCATGTATTTATGAATCTAAAAAGCAAAAAGCACTCAATGATTTGATTTAATAGCTTAATTCGACGCTCCAGTTTTGGAGTTTGGTCTGGTTGGCTAAAGCCGTGTATATTGTGTTTATTTAGAGTTTGGATTATCAAAATATGTAAATTATATACATACCTCTTCCTCAGTAGGTTTAGAAACGATGTACATAGGATGTAAAATTTGGCTGTTGCTGGTGAGATAGCTAATTTAATAATAACGTGTGTATGTCAGTGATCATGATGGAGAATCTTGTAATAACGTCCCTCATATAATTCAGGTTGTGACAATAAAACCCTTAAACACTGCATACGTATAAAACAAACCACACACTGGTTAGAAATAAAAACAATATGCCGAGTTAAATAAGTTAATTACTACATACACGTTTTCATTCCAAAAAAATGTTAACATCATAATGCACGCCATGAAATTAACAAATATATTTGATAACACAGAGTTATTAAACTAAAGTAAAGACGCTTTCATACATCAACTGCATATTCTCTGTTAAGATAGACGTCCGTGTCACTTCGCGGGTACGAACATTTTAGGGCGTTATATTTTATGTCGTTTGCCTGGCTCAGGTACCGTCTGCTTTTGGCGTGAAACTGATTTTCGAGATGTCGTCTTGATAGACCATTATCAATACCAGGCTCGTCTTCTGTGTGCAGAAATGAAATAAATAATATTACTACGCTTAAAAACTCGCCAAATGACACTCTTAGGCAGGGACCCAAGCCTGAAAAAAACGAAAACGTTTACCCGAAAAGATATACTCCTGATTTTTTAAATATTAACAGATGGGGGTCTTGTACATATGAAACCACTGTATGGACTTCTGGCATACTTTGCATTTCTTAACAGCATCGCGATTTCTACGGTAACCCATTCGTATCAAGCCATTATATCAAAATCGATGAACAAATAATCAAAGGAAAATAAAGAAATTTGCATACGTCCTTTTAGGCAAATACAATTCCAGTATTTGAAACCTATATGTGTAAATGAAATATCAAACTACAGAATCAAGAACTGATTACGTTACACTTTACTAATTTTAACAAGAGTTATATACCTTTTTATGAATTTTGTTCTGTCCTGTGCTAGGGATAATGCGAATATTTTGTGTTCACAATAACTGCAGTAAACGGTTTCCGATTTCCACTAAATGTTGTATGGTGTTAGGCCTTATACCTTCAAGGCCTTTGACAAGTTCAATACTGCGTAAAACTGACACTTGCTTTAAAGAGTTATTACCCTTGGTTAATGAAAGAATATGCACATTTTAGCTTGAGTACACACAATACTTTAGTAAACGGATTCCGATCTTCACATTATTTAGTATGATACTTTATATGAATATGAACTTTGACAAGATGACAATGAGCAGAACTGACACCTGTCTTACTGAGTTATTGCCCTTGATTATTGCAAAAACGCAATTTCAGCTTTCGTACACAATACATTAAATAAATTGGTTTCGATTTTCACACAGTTTGGCGTGTAACTTTATATCATACGGATTTCAGACAGGTTAGACAAGTATCAAGTTATTGCTCTAAATTGTCGAAAAATTCGATCGTCTGATTGTTTCCTATTTTCCTTTGAAATATCATCAATTATTGCGTAATATTCTAATTGAACAATGAGGATATCGTCCTCTGACTAAGGAGCGTTGTTGTTTTCACGATGATTGTAATAAATAGCATTTGATTTTCCATGCTTTTTGGGGTAATATTATTAAGGTCTCAGCTTTGTTTGACAATGAGAACAATTGAGGAGTGGTTTACAAAGTTATCGCCCTTGATGTTTGCAAATATTTAAATTTGAGACTGAGTACATAGCAACTTCAGTAAACGAATTCTGTTTCTCAGTAATATTTAGTTGAAGGGTTTTGGACAATTACACCATATGGACTTGTCACGTAGTTGTTTACGAAGCATTTATTTTCATTAAATTAATATGTTTACACATATGGAACTAGTTAGGTATGGCACTACTGTTTATAGACAAATTGTTGGAATCAAAATGAGAACGAAATGTGCACCTCTTTTTACAGATTTGGTTTTGTTTTGTTATGTTAGACGTTTCATATTTAGTCTTTTACCAGATACGCGAAGGCAGATGTAATCGAAGCCTTTCATTATACCTCTTTGTATATGGATGATATATTGGACAATTACAACCCTTTCTTTTCTACTATGGTTACTACATATGCTTTCTTTCCTAAAGAACTTCAACTCATAACAGCTAATATTTCTCATAGTTGCTATATCTTCTTTACTCGAATTACATCCCGCGATTGAAACTGAGAAATAATAAGCAAAGTCTATGACAAGAGAGATCATTTCAATTTTGACACTGTTAAGGGCACGACTAGACAATATTGAAGACAAACATCAAACGTTAACGTCCTTTCAGGATTTAGGTAGACCTCATCAAAGGTCCAAAATCTTTCCGGCGATCACACAATCAAGTGGAAAGCAAAGTGGTGAACTGTTAATGGGTCAACCACTAAACATGCAGTGCGTTGCAAAATAATAATGTGACATCCTCCTTTGATAAGCCTTTTAACAGTGATCATTACCCAATATTTACCAGAATCACCATCTGACTCTGTCAACGTCTTAGAAAATAGTCTGCGATTACGTCATAATTTGTCACATGACCATAGCTAAAATATCAAAATGGTTATCAGAAATCAAAATCCGCGACCTGACGCCACTAATGCTACGGGGTGGTGCTGAGTGGTAAACAATCGAACGGAACACCGCTTACTTTGGACATTTTTGATGAATTTAGGTTAGTATTTTAATTTTAGGTTGACTGTTTAGAGCTACGAAATTTTAGAAAGAGATGGTAAGAACAAATGCTGTACTGTAACCCTATGGAAAACGCAATGGTGGAGTCCATTTTGATTGTTTTGACGGAGAGATATGCCAAAGAATACATTTTATTCTACCGCGGTATAATGCTGAGCAAACATTAGTGTTTATTCACTAAAATAAATATTGAATAAGAGCAAAATGCTTGTCTTTGAACGCTCGCTTATTGCAATCTTTTTTAAGAAAGTAATATAGCCAAGCCATGTTTCAGAGTGTGCCATTATCCAAGATCCATCTGACATCTAAATATGTCTGTCGCAAATGTTAACCTGACCTTAACCTTTCTGTCACACAGCGCCTTGTGCGTATCACTCTCCAGGATCTGTAATAATGAATGGTCAACATCCGATTGCTATGGCGTGGTAAAGTTTGCTATGTGCTGAGTGCGTTTAGACACACGGCCTCGGACCTCAGTAAATAAGGCATTGAGCTACTGACCCCCTGCGTGGATTCACTCTCCTTGGCGGAGGCATGTTCTTAACATATCCCTCTAAACTTGATGTCCCACTATAGGCTAATGTAATGTGTGTGTTAAAAGGATGTAAAAAATCATTTTATCATGCCTTACTAATGAAGCAATTATGTTCTACATACCACAAATCGTTCTGATCAAAACTCATTTGCCTATGTCAGATCTCTATTTCAATTTTCGTCCAAGCCTATGTGTAATCCTCATCTGGTTGGCTTTAGACGCACACAAGAGCTTGGTTGCAAGACTTAAAAATAACTGATGTAATAAATTGACGGCATGTTTTTTTTTATAATTTAAGAAATACACTCCAACAATTTAAAGAAAGCACCATACCAAGGTCTTCTGAAATTTCTTGTGGAACAAATCCCGTCATGACGTTCACGTGCTTAGAGTACTCATCACGTGACAGCAGAACTTCCGGTAAGTCTGTGATGTAGTATCCGTCAACACGTGGCGCAAATGTGGCGATCATTGGCGGCGCCTGTAAGCCAAATACAAAGCAAACACACTGGAGTCAGTCCAAGAATATCTAAAGACCGTGTCAGGAGATTCCTATATCTACGGTCCTGACGGGATCGCCAAATGACTAAGATCTAAACTCTGTCGGATTAAGACCGAGGTCCTCGGAATGCCGGTTCGATGCTTTACCGAATGAGCTAACCGACAATCAAGAAACTGCTGCAATATTCTACATGTTAGATATTCATATATGAACCCAATCTCTACCAGAATCCCAATGTCAACGTCTCAGAACACATGCTAATTTAACACATGACCATAGCTAAAATATCAAAATGGTGAATAAAATCAACGCCGTGACCTGACACCACTAATGTTACGGGGTGCTGCTGACTTAGTGGTAAACAATCGATCGAAACACACATTACTGTGGTCATTCCTGATGTATTGAGGTTAGTCTTTAATTTTAGTTAGGCTTTTTAGAGCTAAGAGGGTTTTGTAAAGTGCTGGAAAGCACAAATGCTAGGATGTAAGCCTATTTGTAACGTAATTGTGGTGTGCATTTTGAATGTTTAAACGTCGGAGTGATATGACAAACTATAAACTTTATTTTATCGCGATATAGAATTTTGAGCAAAATGAATTGTTAATTCGCTAAATTATCGCATTACAGGTCTTAGAATTAGTCTCTAAATTTTCCGAGGAACAAAACAAGCACTGCTATACTTTTACCTGTTTGATATTCATGAACCGCGACACACACATATGTGCTAGAAAACATTATAATAGTCACATATATTGATCGGTCATGTTGAAAGATTGTAGATTAACAGTGAATGTTTGCAGAACTGCAAGCTATAAAATATATGTCGCCCTAGAGAAAAGGAGAGAATACAGAGGCTTAAAAACGTACTCCGACGTCAGATTTAAGAATGTCGTCTGCGGATTTACTGCGTAGACGTGCAACAATGTCATCCGAGGTGGTTGTCGTGCACCCTAAAGACATCGCTAGCTCCATCGTATATGTTCGAATACTATGTGGAGGCCTGTATATAGCCCAGGGATTTAATGCACAACCACTTTGTGGTATTGCGGAGTTGAATAAACCTGGAAATAGCAAATTTTACATTTTTAGATGATCATATATGAGCAACGAAAACATCATGTTCTGTCATGAAATATAACAAGCGGAAAACGAAACTCTTGATGTTTTAAACTACTTTTTCAACATAATTTACAGATATGGTAATTATTATTAAAAAATCTAAAAAAGCAAATTGTTTTATTATGTTTACCTCGTGCAAGTGGAGAAAACATATGAAGCGAGACGCTCCCGCCTCCTGCACTTTGCCCAAATATCGTAACTCTGTCTGGATCTCCGTGAAAGTTGGCAATGTTTGTCTTTACCCACTTCAGAGCCATAAGTTGGTCAAGTAAACCGTAGTTACCAGGGGCAACGCTGTCGTCCGTGGAAAGAAAACCTGCGAGGAAACTCTACCTTTAAGGAAAATAGTCTGCTCCTCCGACTGACAACCGCCGTAAATCTTCTCCAACTAACTACCGCGCTAATCTGCCCCTGTCCGTTCTTCTAACTCACAACTGCCGTATCCTCTATCACAACCACCGTAAGTTTCACCCTCTAACCCATAACCACCGTTAGTCTGATCCTCTTACTCAAAACAACCGTTTGTCTGATCCACAAGCTCAAAACCACCGATAATTTGCGCCTCTTACAATCACCGTTAGTCTGCTCCACTAACTCGCAATCACCGTTAGTCTGCTCCACTAACTCGCAATCACCGTTAGTCTGCTCCACTAACTCGCAATCACCGTTAGTCTGCTCCACTAACTCGCAATCACCGTTAGTCTGCTTCGTCTGCCCGTCTCACTCACAACCACCGTTAGTCTGCTCCTCTAACTCACAACCACCGTTAGTCTGCTCCTCTGACTAACAACCAGCGTTAGTCTGCTTCTATGACTCACAACCGCCGTTAGTCTGCTTCTCTGACTCACAACAACCGTTAGTCTGCTCCTCTGACTCACAACCACCGTTAGTCTGCTCCTCTGACTCAAAACCACCGTTAGTCTACTCCTCTGACTCACAACCACCATTAGCCTGCTCCTCTGACTCACAACCACCGTTAGTCTGCTCCTCTGACTCACAACCTACGTTTGTCTGTTCCTCTGACTCACAACAACCGTTAGTTTGCTCATCTGACTCACAACCACCGTTAGCCTGCTCCTGTGACTCACAACCACCGTTAGTCTGCTCCTCTGACTCACAACCATCGTTAGCCTGCTCCCCTGACTCACAACCACCGTTAGTCTGCTCCTCTGTCTCACAACCACCGTTAGTCTGCCCCTTTCACTCACAGCCACCGTTAGTCTTCTCTTCTAACTCACAACCACCGTTAGTCTGCTCCTCTGAGTCACTGCTACTACTACTTCTTCTACTGCTACTCTGACTCACAACCGACTCACAACCACCGTTAGTCTGCACCCCTGACTCACAACCGATTCACAACCACCGTTAGTCTGCTCCCCTGTCTCACAACTGACTCACAACCACCGTTAGTCTGCTCCCCTGACTCACAACTGACATACAAACAACGTTATAGTCTGCTCCCCTGACACACAACTGACTCACAACCACCGTTAGTCTGCTCCTCTGCCCGTCTCACTCACAACCACCGTTAGTCTGCTCCTCTAACTCTCAACCACCGTTAGTCTGCTCCTCTGACTCACAATCAACGTTAGTCTGCTCCTCTGACCCACAACCACCGTTAGACACTCCTCCGCCCGTCTCACTCACAACAACCGTTAGTCTGCTCCTCTGACTCAAAACTGCCGTTAGTTTGCTCCCCTGACTCACAACCACCGTTAGTCTGCTCCCCTGACTCACAACCACCGTTAGTCTGCTCCTCTGACTCACAACCACCGTTAGTCTGCTCCTCTGACTCACAACCACCGTTAGTCTGCTCCCCTGACTCAAAACCACCGTTAGTCTGCTCTTCTGACTCACAATCGCTGTTAGTCTGCTCCTCTGACTCACAATCCGCGGTAGTCTGCCCCTCTCACTAACAACTACTGTTAGTCTGCCCCTCTAACTCACAACCACCGTTAGTTTGCTCCTCTGACTCACAACCACCGTTAGTCTGCTCCTCTGACTCAAAACAACCGTTAGTCTGCTCCTCTGACTCACAACCGACTCACAACCACCGTTAGTCTGCTCCCCTGACTCACAACCGATTCACAACCACCGTCAGTCTGCTCCCCTGACTCACAACTGACTCACAACCACCGTTAGTCTGCTCCCCTGACTCACAACTGACTCACAACCACCGTTAGTCTGCTCCCCTGACTCACAACTGACACACAACCACCGTTAGTCTGCTCCTCTGCCCGTCTCACTCACAACCACCGTTAGTCTGCTCCTATAACTCTCAACCACCGTTAGTCTGCTCCTCTGACTCACAATCACCGTTAGTCTGCTCCTCTAACTCACAACCACCGTTAGTCTGCTCCTCTGACTCAAACTGCCGTTAGTCTGCTCCCCTGACTCACAACCACAGTTAGTCTGCTCCCCTGACTCACAACCACCGTTAGTCTGCTCCTCTGACTCACAGTCCCCGTTAGTCCGCCCCTCTAACGCACAACCACCGTTAGTCTGCTACTCTGACTCACAACCACCGTTAGTCTGCTCCTCTGACTCACAACCACCGTTAGTCTGCTCCTCTGACTCAAAACTGCCGTTAGTCTGCTCCCCTGACTCACAACCACCGTTAGTCTGCTCCTCTGACTCACAACCACCGTTAGTCCGCTCGTCTGACTCACAATCCCCGTTAGTCCGCCCGTCTAACTCACAACTACCGTTAGTCTGCTCCTCTGACTTACAACCACCGTAAGTCTGCTCCTATGTCTCACAACCACCGTTAGTCTGCCCCTTTCACTCACAGCCACCGTTAGTCTTCTCCTCTAACTCACAACCACCGTTAGTCTGCTCCTCAGAGTCACTGCTACTACTACTTCTTCTACTGCTACTACTACTACTACTACCACAACTGCTACTTCTACAACTACTACTACTACTACTACTACTACTACTACTACTACTTCTACTACTACTACTACTACTACTACTACTACTACAACTACTACTACTACTACAACTACTACTAC
The DNA here is from genome assembly GCA_037043455.1 of Cyrtodaria siliqua. Classification (NCBI taxonomy): domain Eukaryota; kingdom Metazoa; phylum Mollusca; class Bivalvia; order Adapedonta; family Hiatellidae; genus Cyrtodaria; species Cyrtodaria siliqua. The sequence goes on along the minus strand of JAWPHD010014177.1, from coordinate 1,401 downwards.
TACTACTACTACTACTACTACTACTACTACTACTACTACTACAACTACAACAACTACTACTACTACTACTACTACTACTACTATTAGTTCTACTACAACTACTACTACTACTACAACTACTACAAATACTACTACTACAACAACTACTACAAATACTACTACTACTACAACTACTACAAATACTACTACTACTACTACTACTACTGTTACTACTACTACTACTACTACTACTACTACTACTACTACTACTACTACTACTACTACTACTACTACTACTACTACTACTAATACTACTACTACTTCTACTACAACTACTACTACTACTACTACTACAACAACTACTACAAATACTACTACTACTACAACTAATACAAATACTAATAGTACTACTACTACTACTACTACTACAAATACTACTACAAATACTACTACTACTACTACTACTACTACTACAAATACTACTACTACTACTACGACGACTACTACAAATACTACTACTACTACAACTACTACTACTACTACTACTACTGCTACTACTACTACTACAAATACTACTACTACTTCTACTACTACTACTACTACTACTACTACTACTACTACTACTACTACTACTACTACTACTACTATTACACATACTATTACTACTACTACTACTACAACAAATACTACTACTACTACTACTACTACTACTACTACTACTACTACTACTACTACCACAACTACTACTACTACTTCTACTACTACTACTACTACTACTACTACTACTACTACTACTACTACTACTACTACTACTAGTACTACTACTACTACTACTGCTACAAATACTACTACAACAAATACTACTACTACTACTACTACTACTACTACTACTACTACTACTACTACTACTACTACAAATACTACTACTACTACTACTACTTCTACTTATACAAAAACAACTACAAATACACCTACAACAAATACTACTACTACTACTACTACTACTACTACTACTACTACTACTACAACAACTACTACTACTACTACAACTACTACTACTACTACTACTACTACTACTACTACTACTACTACTACTACTACAACTACAACAACTACTACTACTACAACTACTACTACTACTACTACTATTATTTCTACTACAACTACTACTACTACTACTACAACTACTACAAATACTACTACTACAACAACTACTACAAATACTACTACTACTACAAACTACTACAAATACTACTACTACTACTACTACTGTTACTACTACTACTACTACTACTACTACTACTACTACTACTACTACTACTACTACTACTACTACTACTACTACTACTACTACTACTACTACTACTACTACTACTACTACAACTTCTACTACAACTACTACAAATACTACTACTAATACTA
>JAWPHD010014176.1:0-63085 GCA_037043455.1 Cyrtodaria siliqua | reverse complement strand
ATGACGATGACGCGAATTCGCAATGGATTGATTGTCATCAAATGGCCTTCAGGTAAGGGTTGATGACTGCGAATGCAATGATAGTTAATTCTCCACTGAGATTGTGAATGACATATTCCCTCCAGTGAAGGACTGGGTTAACGGGCCCGACCTTGTTTTGCCCGGGGGTTGTCGTTAGGTAAAAACCAGGCTGCGCAGGGTACGGGGCCGTCTCCAACCGCTTGTAACGTAGTCGTGGAAGCTTAGCTCCACACCTGGATATCCAAACACTAGATGGCTTACTCCATACCCTGGCAATGGCTTATAATCCTGGATGCTTATATTCCTGGATGGCATAGGCGTTAATAATATACATACGTATTAGATGTCGGTGACAAACATAACAATCTTGCATAATTACCATTAGACCCAAACAAATCATTATTCAATCAATATATGTAAGCTGTACTAATGTATGAGTAGCAATTGTATACATGATTCCTACAAACGCCATGTATACGCTATGTACGTCGCTGTAATCAATGCCCCATAATACATGTAATATAAACATTGATACCAAATTACTCTCATATAGTTACTCTAACTGAGTTTAGCTGCACTGCACGCATTTATTCTTGTCACTTATCTCATTGTTAAACTCATGGCTTAATCCAATCGTGTATTATCAATCACCGAGTTATACGCAACTCGTTAACTAAGGCACCTCTAATATCCACTGTTATCTAAATTAATATTGTTTTACAATCTTAATTGATCCAATTAACAATAATTACATCTAGAATACGTAACTTCATAATCATATGCCAGGTCTAATTTATGTTTGAGAAACATCCAGATGCTACACGGGATGTCTCGGAACCGCCAAACAAGAGATGTGGCCGCCCGCCCACTGAATACAAATAATACGCATAAAAGTTTAATACAAATTTACTACCCAATGATGCCTGTGAAATTTGCCGTCCAATCTCTGTTCGCAACAAAGTACTATTCGAAACAACATATGACATGATCACCAGGCACACCCCCCACCCCTTCAACACCCCCGCATCCCCCCAATACACGCGCCGGCCCGGCGAACCCACGCAGGCGAACCCGGCTCGATCCTCCCGGCGATCTCCGGGCCGGCGATCTGCACCCCCCCCCCTCCCCCCATACCCCCAATTCACGCCCCCTCTTCCTTACAACAACCCTCCCCACCTCCACTATCGCCCCCCACCCCACCCTCTATCCCCGCCTCCCCACATCCATCTCCGGAACTACCCTCCTCCTCCCGCCCTCCCCGGCTCGTCAATCCCCCACGGCCCGAAACCCTCCCGCCCACCCCTCCCCTCCACCACCCCAGACCCCGGCGAACCCCCCGCCTCCCGAATACCCCAAACCCCTATAATCCCTTCACCTATTTCGGCGAAAGCTAGAAGACAATGGGTTCTTATAGCAAACATACGCCCAAATCATTATTTCCCCCGTTCAGTCCGTGACAAACGTGCTAAATCTACATCAGTATTGACTCTACACGAGAGGCCCATTATACAATTTTGCCGTTTAAGGAAAATTATACCTATACGTTTACATGCATTATAGCACAAACTAAACTTATGACACCGGCCTCTCTGGCGGCCACTTAAAATGTGCACGCTTTTACGTGTGTACATGAATAGATCATGAATATTTGTGAGATTGTTTCAACTCGAACAATAGATTTTGGGTGTAACCGATAACAAGAGCTATGAACGACCAGTACGCTCTACCGTGACATTTTGTGACAGCTGTACTTATTTCATTATGGGTTGAAACCGCATAGTTGCATGGAAGTTAACTAATAATGGAGAAAGTAGTGATAGTAATAATAATTAAATAATAATATGCATATGAATTTAAATATAATAATACTATGGTACAGAATGATGATGATGATAATGATGATGATGTGATGATGATGATGATGAAGATGATGTGATGATGATGATGATGTGATAATTGATGATGATTGTGATGATGATGATGTGTATGATGTGGATGATGATGATGATGATGATGATGCCTTGATGCTGATGACTGGATGATGATGATGATGTGATGATGATGATGATGATGATGTGATGTTGATGATGATGATGATGATGACTGATGTTATGATGTGATGATGATGATGATGGGTGGTGATGATGTGATGATGATGATGATGATGTGATGGTGTTGATGGTGATGGTTGATGTTGTGGGTGATGTGATGTGATGTGATGTGATGATGATTGATGATGATGATGATGTGATTGATGAGTGATGTGATGATGATGTTATGATGATGATTTGATGGATGATGATGCTGATTAAAATCGACGACGACGACGATGATGAGGATGAGGATGGATGAAGATGGACTGAGGATGGATGATGATGATGGTAGGTGGTGGTGCGTGGTGATGATGGTGGTGGTGATGGTGGGGTGTGGTATGGTGGTTGTGGTGATGTTGATGATGATGATGGTGGTGGTGGTGGTGGTGATGATGATGGTGGTGATGGTGGTGGTGGTGGTGGTGATGATGGTGGGGGTGATGGTTGGGTGGTGGTGATGATGATGATGATGGTGTTGGTGGTGGTGGTGGTGGTGGTGGTGGTGGTGGTGGTATAGGGGGTGGTGGTTGTGGTGGTGGTGGTGGTGGTGGTGGTAGGTGGTGGTGGTGGTGGTGGTGGTGGTGGTGGTGGTGAGTGGTGGTGTGGTGGTGGTGGTGGTGGTGAGTGGTGGTGGTGGTTGTGGTTGGTGGTGGTGGTGGTTGGTGGTGGTGGTGGTGGTGGTGGTGGTGGTGGTGATGGTGGTGTGGTGGTGGTGGTTGATGGGGATGAGGTGTGGTGGTGGTGGTGTGGTGATGGGGATGATGGGTGGTGGTGATGTTGATAGTGGTGATGGTGGTGATGGTGGTGGTGGTGATGATTGTGGTGAGATGGTCGGTGGTGGTGAGTGATGATGATGGTGATGGTTGATACTGGTGGTGGTGGTGAAGGGGATGATGGTGGTGGTGATGACTAGCATGATGGTGATGGTGGTTGGTGGTGTGACTGGGGTGATGGTGGTGGTGATGTTGACTGGTGTGTGGTAGGTGGTGGTGTGATGGCTGATGACATTTCAAGATTGCCGTGTGTCCCCTTTAAACACGCCAGAATTATTGAAGACTGGTATAGTTATACGTTATACATGCATGTTTGGCTAGTGGCTTTAGGTTATTCAGGTTATTCAGGGTTATAGTCAAGTTAGAGGTCCTCCATAGATGCTTGGTGGCAAGTGGGGCAATATGAGTTACCCGTCCCAACCATTCCTTAGATGCTGCTCTCTTATTTCTGAGAAATAACCCAAATTTTTGCCCTATATCTTAATACTTACTCAGTCACTTTGAGTGTGTATCACTTGGGACTAATTTCATATCAGTATACATAGTGTCACGTAGTCACGTGTCCTAACACGTGTTCTAATACACGTACTCCCCTCTGTAACACAGTTTACTAGTTAGCTGCTAGTTAACCATATCAATCCGTTTTTTTCTTATTTTTAAAACTTAAAATCGCGTTTAGTCGTACAGACAGACACAAATTATAAATATAACGGAAAAATGGAAAGTGTGTATGTCGTGTCACTACTTATCGCCTGCTGTTATGAAGCCACGCACGCACGCACACACGCAAGCACGCACGCACGCACCCACATTCCCCAATCGCAATTGGGTATTTAATACCACTATCTAAATTCTCTGTTATATCACATTATAAAATCGTCATGCTTTTATATGTGAACACGTTCAAATGAGACCTAATTTAAAAAAAAAATAAAAAAAAAAAATACTCTCATATCTTTACAGCTGTACCAGAGGTTTATAGACTCACACCCATACGCTCTCTTTATCTGACCAAACAAAACTAGACGGGGTTGTTTTTTGTAACAAGAACATATGCACATCCCCCACCCCCCCACTCCCCACTCACACACACACTAACACACTCTCAGTGTAATGCATATGAAACCAACCTGGCTAAAAGTTGCATCTTGCATGTCGTGTTGATATGGTGAACGTGTGTGCCAAGTTATTTTCAAAATCCTTTCAAACGGTTTCAAGAGATATGGGAGAGAACACGAACTATAGTACATATGACCTTCGACCTCTAAGTGTTACCTTTACGTTGAACGGACGTGGCTGGAAGTTGCGCTCATGCACGTCGTCTCGATATGGGTGATCATTTGTGCCGAGTAATTTCAAAATCCCTCAATGCGGTTCAAGAGATATGGAGAGGACACAACTTGTTGACGGACAGGCAGACAGACAGACCAGACAGACAGACAGACAGACAGACATCCAAGCTAAAACAGTATAGTAAAATGAGCAATACAGGCCAGTGATGATGCCTTAAAGCCGATTCCCGCCAATAGACATTCGCTTTCAAAATCAATATATATCATCAATATGATCATCTTATCATTCAATATTATCACCAATATTTATCATCAATATTATCAATATCATCATCAATAATTACTCATTCTTATCATCAATATTATCACAATATCATCAATATTATCATCTTATCATCACATATTATCATCTTATCATCAATATTATCATCAATATTATCATATAATCATCCATTATCATCATATCATCAATATTATCATCTGTATCATCACTATTTATCATCAATTAATATCATCTTATCATCAATATTTTCATCATATCATCATGTTATCTTCTTATCATCAATATTATCATCATATCATCAATATTATCATCACATCATCAATTATCAATATTATCATCAATATTATCATCATATCATCAATATTATCACTCAATAATATCATCAGTATTATCATCAATATGTATCATCAATATTATCATCATATCATCGATATTATCATCAAAATTATCATCTTATCAACATTATCATCAACATATCCTTCAATATTATCATCAATATTATCATCAATATTATCATCTTATCCTCAATGTTTTCATCAATATTATCGTTTTATCATCAATATTATCATCAAATATTATCGTTCTTATCATCTATATTATCATCAATATTATCGTCTTATCGTCAATATTATCACCTTATCCTCAATATTATCATCAATATTATCATCAATATTATCATTAAATATTATCATAAATGTTATCATCAATAATAATCATCAATATTATCATCAATATTATCATCAATATTATCATCAATATATCATCATCAATATTATCATCATATTATCATCAATATTATCATCAATATTATCATCCAATATTATCATCATCAATATTACATCAATATTATCATCAATATTATCATCATCAATATTATCATCAATATTATCATCAATATTATCATTCAATATTATCATCAATATTATCATCATCAATATTATCATCAATATTATCATCAACATTATCATCAATATTATCGTCAATATTATCATAAATATTATCATAAATATTATCATAAATGTTATCATCAATATTATCATCAATATTACTATCAATATTATCGTCTTATCATCGTCTAGTATTACCATCTTATCCTCAATATTATCATCAATATTATCATCAATATTATCATCTTATCCTCAATGTTTTCATCAATATTATCGTTTTATCATCAATATTATCATCAATATTATCGTCTTATCAGCTATATTATCATCAATATTATCGTCTTATCGTCAATTATTATCACCTTATCCTCAATATTTATCATCAATATTATCATCAATATTTATCATAAATATTATCATAAATGTTATCATCAATATTATCATCAATATTATCATCAATATTATCATCAAAATTATACTCTTATCATCAACATTATCATCAATATTATCATCAATATTATCATCATCAATATTTACCATCAATATTATCATCTTATCATCAATATTATCATCAATATTATCATCAATATTATCGTCTTATCATCAATATTATCATCAATATTATCATCAATATTATCATCAATATTATCAATCCAAAATCAATATTATCATCAATATTATCATCAATATTATCGTCTTATCATCAATATTATTCATCAATATTATCATCAAATTATCATCTTATCCTCAATATTATCATCAATATTATCGTCTTATTATCAATATTATCATCAATATTATCCTCAATATTATCATCAAATATTATCATCAAAATTATCATCTTATTATCAACACATTATCATCAATATTATCAATCAATATTATCATCATCAATATTATTCATCAATATTATCATCAATATTATCATCAATTATTATCATCAATATTAGTCATCAATATAATCATCAATATTATCATCAATATTATCATCAATATTATCGTCTTATCATCATATTATCATCAATATATCATCTTATCATCAATATTATCATCAATATTATCATCAATATTATCATCAATATTATCATCTTATCCTCAATGTTTTCATCAATATTATCGTCTTTATCGTCAATATTATCATCAATATTATCATCAATATTATCATCAATATTATCGTCTTATAATCAATATTACCATCTTATCCTCAATATTAAAAATCAATATTATCATCAATATTATCATCTTATCCTCAATGTTTTCATCAATATTATCGTTTTATCATCAATATTTATCCAATATTATCGTCTTATCATCTATATTATCATCAATATTATCGTCTTATCGTCAATATTATCACCTTATCCTCAATATTATCATCAATATTATCATCAATATTATCATAAATAGTATCATAAATGTTATCATCAATATTATCATCAATATTATCATCCAATATTATCATCAATATTTATCATCAATTATTATCGTCTTATCATCAATCTTATCATCAATATTATCATCAATATTATCATCATCAATATTATCATCAATATTATCATCAATATTATCATCAATATTATCATCAATATTATCATCATCAATATATCATCAATATTATAATCAATATTATCATCATCAATATTATCATCAATATTATCATCAATATTATCATCAATATTATCATCAATATTATCATCATCAATATTATCATCAATATTATCATCAACATTATCATCAATATTATCATCAATATTATCATCAATATTATCATCAATATTATCATCAATATTATCATCAATATTATCATCAATATTATCGTCTTATCATCAATATTATCATCAATATTATCATCAAAATTATCATCTTATCCCTCAATATTATCGTCTTATCATCAATATTATATCAATATTATCATCCTTATCATCAATATTATCATCAATATTATCATCAATATTATCATCAATATTATCATCTTATCCTCAATGTTTTCATCAATATTATCGTCTTATCGTCAATATTATCATCAAATATTATCATCAATTTATCATCAATATTATCGTCTTATCATCAATATTACCATCTTATCTCTCAATATTATCATCAATATTATCGTCTTATTATCAATATTATCATCATCAATATTATCATCAATATTATCATCAATATTAGCATCAATATTATCATCAATATTATCATCAAAATATTATCATCAATATTATCATCATATTATCATCAATATTATCATCATTATTATCATCAATATTATCAATCAATATTATCATCAATATTATCATCATCAATATTATCATCAAATATTATCATCAATATTATCATCAATATTATCATCAATATTATCATCATCAATATTATCATCAATATTATCATCAACATTATCATCAATATTATCATCAATATTATCATCATCAATATTAATCATCAATATATCATCAATATTATACATCAATATTATCATCAATATATCATCAATATTATCATCAATATTATCATCAATATTATCGTCTTATCATCAATATTATCATCAATATTATCATCAAAAATTATCATCTTATCCTCAATATTATCATCAATATTATCGTCTTATTATCAATATTATCATCAATATTTATCCTCAATATTATCATCAATATTATCATCAAAATTATCATCTTATTATCAACATTATCATCAATATTATCATCAATATTATCATCATCAATATTATCATCAATATTATCATCAATATTATCATCAATATTATCATCAATATTATCATCAATATTATCCTCAATATTATCATCAATATTATCATCATATTATCATCAATATTATCGTCTTATCTTCAATATTATCATCAATAGTATCATCTTATCATCAATTATTATCATCAATATTATCATCAATATTATCATCAATATTATCATCTTATCCTCAATGTTTCATCAATAGTATCGTCTTATCGTCAATATTATCATCAATATTATACATCAATATTATCATCAATATATCATCAATATTATCTTCTTATCCTCAATGTTTTCATCAATATTATCGTTTTATCATCAATATTATCATCAATATTATCGTCTTATCATCTATATTATCATCAATATTATCGTCTTATAGTCAATATTATCACCTTATCCTCAATATTATCATCAATATTATCATCAATATTATCATAAATATATCATAAAGTATTATCATCAATATTATCGTCTTATCATCAATATTATCATCTTATCCTCAATATTATCATCAATAATAATCATTAATATATTCATAAATATTATCATAAATATTATCATCAATATTATCATCAATATTATCATCATAATCTATCATCAAAATTATCCTCTTATCATCAACATTATCATCAATATTATCATCAATATTATCATCATCAATATTATCAACAATATTATCATCAATATTATCATCAATATTATCGTCAATATTATCATCAATATTATCGTCTTATCATCAATATTATCATCAATATTATCATCAATATTATTCATCATCAATATTATCATCAATATTATCATCTTTCATCAATATTATCATCAATATTATCATCAATATTATCATCAATATTATTATCAATATTATCATCAATATTATCATCAATATTATCGTCTTATCATCCAATATTATCATCAATATTATCATCAAAATTATCACTCTATCCTCAATATTATCATCAATATTATCGTCTTATTATCAATATTATCATCAATATTATCCTCAATATTATCATCAATATTATCATCAAAATTATCATCTTATTATCAACATTATCATCAATATTATTCATCAATATTATCATCATCAATATTATCATCAATATTATCATCAATATTATCATCAATATTATCATCAATATTATCATCAATATTATCATCATATTATCATCATCAATATTATCATCAATATTATCATCAATCAATATTATCATCAATATTATCATCAATATTATCATCATATTATCATCAATATTATCATCATCAATATTATCATCAATATTATCATCAACATTATCATCAATATTATCATCTATATTATCATCATCAATATTATCATCAATATTATCATCAATATTATCATCAATATTATCATCAATATTATCATCAATATTATCATCAATATTATCGTCTTATCATCATATTATCATCAATATTATCATCAAAATTATCATCTTATCCTCAATATTATCATCATATTATCGTCTTATTATCAATATTATCATCAATATTATCCTCAATATTATCATCAATATTATCATCATCAAAATTATCATCTTATTATCAACATTATCATCAATATTATCATCAATATTATCATCATCACTATTATCATCAATATTATCATCAATTATTATCATCAATCATTATCATCAATATTATCACTCAATATTATCATCAATATTATCATCAATATTATCATCAATATTATCAGTTCTTTATCATCAATATTATCATCAATATTATCATCTTATCATCAATATTATCATCAATATTATCATCAATATTATCATCAATATTATCATCTTATCCTCAATGTTATTCATCAATATTATCGTCTTATCGTCAATATTATCATCAATATTATCATCAATATTATCATTCAATATTATCGTCTTATCCATCAATATTACCATCTTATCCTCAATATTATCATCAATATTATCATCATATTATCATCTTATCCCTCAATGTTTTCATCAATATTATCGTTTTATCATCAATATTATCATCAATATTATCGTCTTATCATCTATATTATCATCAAATTATCGTCTTATCGTCAATATTATCACCTTATCCTCAATATTATCATCAATTATTACATCAATACTATCGTCTTATCATCAATATTATCATCTTATATCATCGGTTTCATCAATTATTATCTTCAATATTATCATCAATATTAATCATCAATATTATCATCAATATTATCATCAATATTATCGTCTTATCATCCATATTATCATCAATATTATCAACAATATTATCGTTCTTATCATCAGTATTATCATCTTATTATCATCGTTTCATCAATATTATCATCAATCTTATCATCAATATTATCATCAATATTATCATCAATAATTATCATCTTATCATCCATATTATCATCAATATTATCATCAATATTATTATCAATATTATCATCAATAGTATATGTCTTATCATCAATTATCATCTTATCATCAATATTATCATCAATGTTGTCATCATATCATCAAGATTATCATCTTATCATCAATATTACCGGTTTGATATAACATTAGGGCAACTCAGATGCCTGTTCACATCAGATATAGGTCACGGGCCTGGATTCTTTCACACTCGGGATGGATTAATATAGCCCAGGCTATTTATTATTGAGCAATTAATCATAAATTACTTAGTTATTAACTCGCCGAGAGATATAAGATTAGGTCACGGACCCAGATCCGACTCGATGAGGTGGTTTGATATAAGATTAAGAAACAGGCTCGGATTCCTACTTCCTGATGCGGTTTGCTATTAAGATTAGGGTCACGGGCCCCGGATTTCCTACTCACTGAGGAGGTTTATTGTAAGATTGCGACACGGGCCCGGATTCATGCTCACTGAAGTGGTTTGATATACGATTAAGTCACGGGCCTGATTCCTACTCAATGAGGTGGTTTGATGTAAGATTCAGACAAGGTCCCGGATTCCTGCGCACTGAGGCGGTTTGATATATGAAATGTGGATTTTATGGACGCAACAAACACAAACAATAGATAAAAGTAGCACACTCGGTTGTATTGAGTCTGTTCAGAGTCGGGGGTAATGTTAAGTGCAACACCTCTCTCACGCCTTCTAGCACCCGGCTTAAGCGATATTTCTACTTTAAAGTCATAAATATTGGGATTGATGATCCCAAACAACCTGTAAGTAATAAATTACATATCTTATTTCCAAGTCAGTTTTCGTCATCTTTCTTAGATAAGACTAAATGCTGATTTTAAAGGGACACGCGCGCAATCTTTAAAGTGGGTGTTTGTGTCCCTTTTATTGAGTAGATGCCTAATTTAAGAGAAATACACTTCCTCTACCTATACATGAACATATTTAATATGAGTTGTCGGACATTCCTCTATTCAAATATTATTTAGTATGTAAATGTGTTGTAATCAGGAAGGGAAATGCGCAATCGTCTGCTTATAAATGAGCATATGTAATACACGAGTTGTCGGATATTATCTATTTAATAACCCGTAGGGTATATTTGTGTTGAAATCAGTAAGGGACTTTTAGTGTACTACAATACACATGTTCAATTACAAATTAATGTTGTTAAGGAAAGGAGTTTAATACGTTAATAAGTGCACTAATTCATTCAATATTGTGCACGAAATGGCTTCTTAACTAATCAGTAGTATGGTTTCCGTTCATTGCACAAGGTATACATCGTTTATTTATTGTCATTTGTAGTATATGCATAAAGGTGTACATATGATTAGTAAAGCATGTTTAAATCAACTGTTGGTCGGACATGTCCTATAATAGCGCACCATCAGACTGTTCAACTGTAATAATCAAAATTAGTATTTTAATAGAACTGTATATATGTTTTAAATATCTTAACACAGTAAGCACAAACGTAACCTAATTTGTTTCCGAATTTCTCTAGATACTGGAGCCGTGATAAGGCAGCTGATCAAAAGGTACATTCGAATACGAATACAAGGATGCATGCACAGAAGCATCTCTTGGGGCACTACGTGACCCCAGGACGTAATATAACAACTACTGTCCAGTTCGAAAATAGGTCCCTGTCGAATGCATTATACAGAAAGTAGTCCCGTCGTATTAATTTGAGTCCTACTACCTCGGGAAATTTGATATCAGATTTAAGACATGGTCCGGAGTTCATACTCACTGAGGCGTTTTGATAAGAGAATAAAACACATAATCTTGATTCCTACTCAATGAGGCGGGTTGATATAAGATTAATATCAGGGCCCGGTTTCCTACTCAACTGAGGTTTTGACATAAGACTAGGACACGGTCCGGATTCCTACTCACTGAGTCGTTTTGATATGAGATTAAAACACGGCCCCCGGATTCCTGCTGCTCATTGAGGCGTTTTGATATCAGTTTAGGGCATTTGCCAGGATTCATGATCACTGAGTGGGTTTGATAAAATAGTGGGGACACGGGCCTTGATTTCCTACTCACTGAGGGCGGTTTGATATACGAATTTAGACACGGTCCCGGATTCCTGCTCACTGAGGCGGTTTGATATAATATTAAGACACGGGTCCGGATTTATACTCACTAAGGCGGCTTGATATACGATTGAGACGCAGGTCCCAGATTTCCGGCTCACTGAGGCGGTTTGATATAAGATTAAGACACGAGCCCAGATTACTACTCACTGAGGAGCGGCTTGATATACGGTCAAGGGACAGGTCAAGATTCCTGCTCACTGAGATGGGTTTGATATAATATTATTGCGTGATCCTGGATGCATACCTCACTGGGTGTGTTTTGATGTAACCCAAGCTTTAATTTTTAACTTAAATCATCAATTTGTTAATTAGTAATCCCCTATAAAGTCGCCACATACATAACGTTAAATATCTTATTTCCAAATCAGTTTTTGTCATCTTTCTTAAATAAGACTAACGTTTTTATTTTAAAGGGACACTCGGCAATTTTAAATAATGGTGTGTGTCCCTTTAATGAGTAAATCTAAGAGAAATACACTCCTCTACCTATAAATGAACATATTTAATACGAGTTGTCGGACATGACCTATTGAATAGTTCTTCTGATATAAATGTGTTGTAATCAGTAAGGAAAATACACTCCTCTACCTATAAATGAACATATTTAATATGAGTTGTCGGACATGACCTATTGAATAGTTCGTCGGATGTAAATATGTTGTAGTTTAATAATATTTTATTGCAGATATGTTACAATACATCAATTCAACATCACAATATTCATAGAAACATATGCAAATGGATTGAACTACAAGTTATTACAACATTAGTTACAGTTCTCTCCATGAGATAATATGTTGTAACCATGAAGGGAAATGCACTCCTCAGCTTATAAATTGTCATATGTAACACTCGAGTTGTCGGACATGACCTATTTAATAATACGTAGGATATATTTGTGTTGAAATCAGTAAGGGGCCTTTAGTATACTACAATACACATGTACAAATCACACATTAAAGTTGTTGAGGAAAGGATCAATCGTTATATTCGAATACGATAATGAGGATGCATGCAGGCAAGCACCCCGTGGGACATCAAGTGACCGCATGACGTAATATTACACATATTTTCCAGTTCGGAAAGTAGTCCCTGTCGGACGCATTATACAGAAAGTAGTCCCTGTCGTATGCATTATACAGAAGGTAGTCACTGCTGTATCCAGTATACAGAACGTAGTCCCTGTCGTATGCATAGAAATTAGGCCTTGTCGTATACATTATGCAGAAAGTAGTCGCTGTCGTATGCATTATACATACAGTTTTCCATGTATGCATAATACAGAAAGTAGTCCATGAAGTATGCATTATACAGAAAGTAGTCACTGTCGTATATAATTTACAGAATACAGAAAGTAATCCCTGTCGTATGCATTATACAGAAAGAAGTCACTGGTGTATGCATTATATAGAACGTAGTCCCATATAGAAAGTAGTAATTGTCGTATGCATTATACAGAAAATAAGCACTGATGTATGCATTATACAGCAAGTAGTCCCTGTCGTTTGCATTAAATAGAAATTAGTCCTTGTCGTATACATTATGCAGAAAGTAATCGCTGTCGTATGCATTACATAGACAGTAGTCCCTGTTGTATGCATAATACAGAAAGTAGTCCATGTCGTATACTTTATACAAAAAGTAGTCCCTGTCGTATGCATTATTCAGAAAGTAGTCCCCGTCGTATATATTATACAGAATACAGAATGTTGTCCCTGTCGTATGCATTAAGTTGTTCATGTCGTATACATTTTACAGAAAGTAGTCCCTGTCGTATGCATTATACAGAAAGTAGTCCCTGTCGTATACATTATACAGAAAGTAGTCCCTGCCGTATGCATTATATTGAAAGTAGTCCCTGTCGTATTCATTAGGCATAAACATGCTATACTTTTGTCTATAAAGTATTGGTACCCGCGCCTATACATATGCATTAATAGAACCTACGTGTACGGTGAGACTATGTACATCGCTTTTTATGAGCTTTACTGTTGTAATAAAAACTATTCCGTGAAAGCATTTCTAGGTGAAAATAGTCTGAACTATCAGATGGCTTATGTATCTTCTAATTATAAATATAACTCAACTTGAAAAGAAATCCCAGATGGCATTTATAATTATAATGACCAAGCATCACTATAGATGTGCCTGGGTAATAAAACTCGACGTACGCAAGATAAAGGAAGTAATACACTTGAAGTATAACAAAACACTAGTTATAATACTGAACCACTTCACTTTGAAAGGGGTGATGGAATCGGATGATAAACAAAGGAGATATGACAATTTGAATGATAAACAAGGGCGATATGACAATTTAAATGATAAACAAAGGAGATATGACAATTTGAATGATAAACAAAGGAGATATGACAATATGAATGATAAACAAAGGAGATATGACACTTTGAATGATAAACAAAGGAGATATGACAATTTGAATGATAAACAAAGGAGATATGACAATTTGAATGATAAACAAAGGAGATATGACAATATGAATGATAAACAAAGGAGATATGACACTTTGAATGATAAACAAAGGAGATATGACAATTTGAATGATAAACAAAGGAGATAGGACAATTTGAGGGTTGTTCTAAAACAATAAGAAAGCAGCCATTTTTAGAACTATACAATTTATGAATAATGTACTGATGAATAATGTACTGATGAATAATAAGGACTATTACAACAAGTATATACGCAATATGTGTGCTTAATAATAATGATGCATATGATCAGCGAACTATGTGTACTGAAGTATAATAATGCATATCATCAGCGAAATGTGTGTACTACCGTATGATAATGCATATCATCAGTGAAATGTGTACTGAAGTATAATATGCATAGTGTACTGAAGTATAATAATGCATATGATCAGTGACATATGTGTAAGTATAATAATGCATATGCTAAATGAGATTACAATTGATTTCATGACAACATCACAGTTTTCTTTGCATATAACATACAATAGCGGAGGCAACTATTCCGTTGTTAGACACATTCGCTGAAATTTCTTCGTGAATATCGTTCCTGATTTGCTGACTCTATATTCAACACACGTATTACTTACTGGTCCTTTGAGATCATCAAGCCAAAATCTTTGTGGCGATAAAGTAGAATATTGCTTAAGCTGGTGCTAGGAGGCGTGAGAGATGTTGCACTTTACATTACCTATCATGTACATACTCAGTAAAACAGAGTCTTCTACTTTATCTCTTGTTTGTGTGTGTTGCTTTCAAGCGATCCCCCTTAAAGTATTTAGTATACTGTTTGGTATAAGAATAAGACACGGACACGGATTCCTACTCACTGAGGCTGTTTGATATAAAATAAGGTCACGAGCCCGGATTCCTACTCACTGAGGTAGTTTGATATAAGATTAGGTCACGGGCCCGGATTCCAAATCACTAATGTGGATTGATACAAGATTATTTCGAAATCCTATTCACTGAGGCAGTTTGATAAAAAATTAAGGCATAGGCCTGGATTCCTGTTTAAAGCGGCGATATGATATAAAATTAAGACATGGGCTCGGATTTCTACTCACTGACGCGGTTTTATATAAGTTTAAGGCATATACCTGGATTCCGTTTCACTGAGACGATGTGATATACGATTAAGACACGATCCTGTATTTCTACTCACTGAGACGGTTTGATATGTGATTAAAACACGAGACTGGATTCCGACTCACTGAGAGGTTTGATATTCGATTAAGACCCGGACCCGGATTCTTTCTCACTCTGCCGGTTTGATATAGGATTAAGACCCGGGCCCGGATTTCTGCTCACTGTGTCGGTTTGATATAGTATTAAGACACTGGTCCGGATCATACGCACTGAGGCTGTTGGTATACGATTAAGAAAATGGCCCGGATTACTACTCAATGAGGCGGTTTGATACCATATTAAGACACGGGCCCGGATTACTACTAACTGTGTTTGTTTAATATAATATTAAGACACTGATCCGGATTCATACTCACTCAGGCGGTTGGTATACGATTAAGAAACGGGCCCGGATTACTACTCACTAAGGCGGCTTTCTATACGGTTAAAACACAGGTCCGGATTCCTACTCAATGTGCGGTTTGATATACGTTTAAGACACGGGCCTAGATTCCTACTCACTGAGGCGGTTTGATATAAGATTAAGACACGGGTCCGGATTTATACTCACTAAGGCGGCTATATACGACAGGTCAGGATTTCTGCTCACTGAGATGGTTTGATATAAGATTATTTCATGATCCTGTATGCATACTCGTTGGGGTGTTTTGAAATAACCCAATTTCTTTTTTGAAACTTTAACCATCAATTAATTAATTATTAATCCCCTGTAAAGTCGAAACCTGCATAACATTGACGTTATTTACTCGAGGACTTCAGAAACACTTCATTGAAAGTAATAATAAAAAATAAACCGTTTTTAAATATCTTATTTCCAAATCAGTTTTTGTCATCTTTCTTCGATAAGACTAAAGCTTTTTTTTAAAGGTACACGCGACAATCTTAAATAATAGTGTGTGTGTGTTAATGAATACACCTAATCTAAGAGAAATGCACTCCTCTACCTATAAACAAACATAGTTAATACGTGTTGTCGGACATGATCTATTGAATAGTACTTCGGATGTATATATGTTGTAATCAGGAAGGGAAATGCACTACTCAACTTATAAATGGTCATATGTAATACTCGAGTTGTCGGACATTACCTATTTAATAATATGTAGGATATATTTGTGTTGAAATCAGTAAGGGGCCTTTAGTATACTACAATACACATGTACAATCACACATTAAAGTTGTTGAGGAAAGGATCAATCGTTATATTCGAATACGATAATAAGGATGCATGCAGGCAAGCACCCCGTGGGCACCACGTGACCGCATGATGTAATACAATTGTTGACATAAATATTACATATTTACAGCAAGTAGTCCCTGTCGTTTGCATTATATAGAAATTAGGCCTTGTCGTATACATTATGCAGAAAGTAGTCGCTGTCGTATGCATTACACAGAAAGTAGTCCCTGTTGTATGCATAATACAGAAAGTAGTCCATGTCGTACGCATTATACAGATAGTAGTACCTGTCGTATGCATTATACAAAAAGTAGTCCCTGTCGTATACATAATACAACAATTAATCCCTGTCGTATGCATTATACAGAAAGTAGTCACTGTTGTATGCATTATGTCGAAAATAGTCACTGCTGTATGCAGTGTACAAAATGTAGTCCCTGTCGTATGCATTATACAGACAGTTACTGGTGTTTGCATTATACAGGAAGTAGTCGTCCATGTCGTTTGCATTATATAAAAATTAGTCCTTGTCGTATACATTATGCAGAAAGTAGTCGCTGTCGTATGCATTACACAGACAGTAGTTCCTGTTGTATGCATAATACAGAAAGTAGTCCATGCCGTATATATTATACATAAAGTAGTCCCTATCGTATGCATTATACGGAAAGTAGTCCCTGTTATATTATATTATACAGAATAGAGTATACTAATTCATATGTTCAGTGAAATATTTGTACTTAAGTATAATAATGCATATGATCAGTGAAATATATGTACTTAAGTATAATAATGCATATGATCAGCGAAATATGTGTACTTAAAGAGGCACTACCTATATCTACGCGATTTTTAATGTAAAATATTAAATACTCACTATTATTGCATTTATATGTATACAAAGCTATTTTATGAGTATTATAAAAGGAAACATGGTTCATATTCCTGTTCTGTAAGTTATTAATTATGGTAAAAACAATATCTTGAATAAAATTCCGATTGTAAACGAAAAAATCGGAAAATCCCCGCAATCGACTTGTCTAAAACAATTACGAATACAATTTCAAAAATCCGATATTTTCAATCCTGTTTTTTCCCAGCAAAACGCATAATACATGGGGTGAAATTATTGCCATTTACCTTTTTCATAATAATGCAACTGTTCAGCGAAATATGTGTACTTACGTATAATAATGCATATGATCAGGGAAATATGGGTACTACTACCTCCGAGTCAGTTACTTCAGGTGACACAGGTCATTCAGCCATATTGCATTCTACAACACAGCCGAGGCCGAACGTGCTACTGAAGACTGCCGTTGCCCAGGTATGATCCGACAGATGCTGTGCCGACGCCAACATACTGTTCGACGAAGGAGCCCAGAGATCGTTCATAACTGAGAGTATGGTAGACATATTGCAACTAGAACGAACCGGAACTGACGTCGTCCATCTTACGACATTTGGAGCCACCACACAGAACGTGAGGCACATCGACACTGCTATCTTTTACCTTTCCACAGACAACAGAGAGAATATTCCAATCAATGTCCCTGTAGTTCCACAAATTGCTGTACCCCTGCATAACCTGCAGCGTTCTGTGACGTCACTTTCATAGCTCCGTGGCTTAAATCTCGCCCATCCAGTTACAGACGACGAGTCATTTGAGATTTCTCTGCTTGTCGGTGCCGATAAATATCATGTCATTAGAGGACCCACAGCAGTCATGTCGAAGATTGGCTACCTCCTTTCCAGCCCACTTCCGGTGGCATTCCATCAATCGTCAATGAACTGCATGATGAACATTATCTCATCACCACCAGAGACGTGTGATTTAAAGATTTTGGAAACTGGAGTCACTGGGAATCAGCCCCACCACAGAAGAGAGTTCTACTTCCGGTTTCCTGGAGAAGTACCAAGAGACGTCCATTGCATTTAAAGATAGTCGATATTCAGCCAAGTTACCATGGAGACAGGATCATCCACCTTTACCTGACAATTACAATATCACCCGACGGCGAACAGAGAACACTATTCTCCGGCTAAGCCAGGAACCGACACTGCTACAGAAATATGGCGAAGAATCAGGTGAAGAGGGGGTTTATAGAGAAGGTGCAGGAGGACAACACTACTCAGAGCGTTCACTACATACCACATCATGGCGTGAAGAAAGACTCTGCAACGACACCGATTCGTATAGTGTACGACTGCAGCTGTCGCCAGACACGTGATTCGCCGAGCTTGAACGATTGTTTACAATCATCACCGCCGGAGCTGAACGACTTAACAAGTATTCTTATGCGATTTAGATTAAACAAATATGCAGTTTCAACCGACATAGAAAAGGCATTTCTACACGTACAATTTGACGAGAAAGATCGCGACTTCACGAGATTTCTGTGGCTGAGTGATCCAAGAAACCCAGACAGTGAACTGATGACTTACCGGTTCAAGGTTGTCTTATTTGGAGCGACATGTTCCCCATTCATATTGAATGCCACATTATGACAACGAGGCAGTATAGGTAAGTGATATCCTGAAATGAGTTTTACTGATGAAGCAGACGTACTCGCTTACTTCCGGGATACACGTGACCTGATGGGTTCAACCTACGTTCGTGGAACTCTAACAGTTGCCGTCTACGTACACTAGCCGCTAAAGAAGATGTCCTCGATGACGACCAGATCACTAAAGTCCTTGGTTTGCTATGGAATGCAGAAACCGACGAGTTATTTCTACAACAAAGACTTATACCCAGAGCTGGAGACATCACCAAACGAGAAATTCTCCAATAGACGTCAAGGTTGTATGATCCGCTGGGACTCCTCAACCCTGTCACAATTCGGGCAAAGATCCTTATGCAAGACATTTGGCAACAGAAATTCGACTGGGATGTACCACTTCCGATGGACTTTCAACAACGATGGCGCGAACTTGCAGACGACTTGAACGACGCGTCTTCATATAGATTCAAGAGACTCTACTTCCGATATTCATCGACATCAAACGACATTTGTAGTGCAACAGACGAATCAGTTCTCCACGTGTTTGCTGACGCAAGTGTCCGGGCATACGGCGCTACAGCTTACTTGTACACGGACAACACCTCTGCATTAGTTATGGCGAAGACCTGCGCGGCTCCACTGAAGGAACTTACACTACCCTGATTGGAACTGATGGCCGCCGTCCTGGGTGCTCGACTTGCCAGACATGTACAACAGTCCATCAGTGTGAAAACTGTTTACCTGTGGTCAGATAGCTAGATTGTTCTCCATTGGTTACACACATCAAATCCACTGAAAACATTTGATGCAAACCGAGTAAAGGAAATACATGACTTGACGGAGAAGCGGAAGTGGAGATACTGCCCTACAACCGAAAATCCCGTAGACCTACTTGCACGTGGAATCACTTCATCACAGTTCAATAAAAGCAATCTTTGGATGAGAGCACCTGATTGGCTGAATGATAATTCCAAGTGGCCATATTGCCAGTACAACGATGTTTCAATGCTAACAACGATGAATGAAGATTGCCAAGAACACCACTCGTATGTCCCACCCACTACTACACAGCCGACATTCATATCGGGAATTCACAACGTACTTCACATCCAGAGGTTCATCCGGTACAGGAAGTTGCTCAGAGTTACTGCATACGTACTGAGATTCATATACAACTGCAAAAATGGCAGAACATCATCAAGACTCGAACATTTGGCCGTACAGGAACTACACGTTGCATAGAAGATGTGGCCTTGTAGCTGCCAAACCACAACATACCATGACGAGATTGAGAGCATGAAGTCCAACGGAAGACGCTTACCACTTGTCAAGCAGCTCAGGTTGTTTATTGATGACCCTCGGGACATTCGCTGTGGCGGGAGAATTCACAATGCACCACTTGATGAGTTTGAAATTGCCGTACCTCCTACCTTCAAGACATTCCTTAACTCGCCTAATAGTACTCGACGCCCACGTTACTCAACTACATGCCGGAGTGAGTCCTACCGTCACACATCTACGCCAGAAGTACTGGATTCCTACTATAAAACGGTATGTCCAGTCTGTACTCCGGAAGTGCGTCATTTGCCGGAAAACCAGAGGCAGACCATATCCAGCTCCTAATCCACCACCGCTGCCATAGAACAGAGTAGAGGACGCTGTACCGTTCACCGTCACTGGAGTCGACTTCACTAGGGCCCTCTACATACGCAATAGAACCGGAAGTGAAACGAAGTTATATATCTGCCTGTTTACTTGTGCATCAACCAGACCAGTTCACCTTGAAGTTGTACCTGATATGTCCGAAGAATCCTTCCTGCTGGCGTTCAGACGATTTTCCAGCCGGAAGTTATTACCGCGCATCATGATATCGGACAACGCAACAACGTTCAACGCTGCTTCAACCCAACTTCGACTACTGTTCCAGTCAACGATAATTCGAGAACCCAATGGCACTTCATACCGACACGAGCTCCGTGGTTTGGTGGCTGGTGGAAACGTCTGATCGGTCTAACGAAGACTACAATCAAGAAGATATTAGGACGAGCTTTCATCAGATACGAGACATTGCAGACAGTCGTGACAGAAATCGAAGCAATCATGAACGATCGACCGCTAACGTACGTCACTTATTCAGAACCTCTACACAAGCACATCTACTTTATGGGCGCAGAGTAACCATTCTACCATACAGAGATGTTCCGGACGCTGCTACTCCAGATCTGGACGGCCGCTCAGACGTCTCGAAACGCGCCAGAGCCCAGGCGACGTTGATTAGTATAACATTGTCACCATGATACAAGAAAGTTACTGAAAAGCAATTTTAAAATGTACCATCATGTAAAAGAATATACATTCAGTAAGCACATTTGTAAAACTAGGACAGAAATCAGACTTCATGGAATATTGAAGTCCGTAATGGAGTAATAATATTATAAAATATTTCTTTATGCTTACACAGTCAAACTGGAATGGTCTGAAAGGTAGGAAACTGTTTTCTTTCTCACATGTTTGTTCGCGTATTCGTTTTATTTGTACATTTTAATTTTCTTTATGTCTATTTAATAACTAGTGTATAATCGTTTATAAGCTATTTGAACTCATGAATGTCGAACTGTGTCATTTTGCCGAGAATGTAATTTAAATAACTACTTGTAATATTAATAATGTAATTATATCGTTCTAGATATAGATATATAGGTTATTAAATGTGTATTAGAATACATGCACGAGTTCTTCCGCGTTATAATATAGCGCGACTTTAGGAGCGCAATATTTATACGCGGAAGAACGATATAAAATATAAAAACATATTTTTATTGCATACGCATTTTAAAATAAAAAATAATAATTAGAACAAAACAATAGGTTTTAACATTTCATTTTAATCAAAAAGATTTTTTGAAACAAAAATACTGGAAATGTTCACAATGAAACAAAAAATACTGTTTACATGACCAACTTCCTGCGACATGAACTTCGAACTGCACCAATGACAGTATGCAAAATAGTAGTTCCAGTACAATGATGTTGTACCATCGCTGTTATGGTTTTCCTTTGTTCTTGCTTATGATATAATTTTCATAAACCTGAAGGTCTGAGCCTAAACCGTGCTATAAATGCCGGTATATTTCGGCCGTGCTATAAATGACAGATTCGGCAGTTATACCATGGTCTACCCAATTTTACACTCGCGCGGTTGTAATGTTTACACACAACCTGTCAATCAAAATATCGATTACCGGCATTGAATGGCTATGGTACAAAACATGTATAGCATATTTTTTCTCGTATGCGATTTATACTGCACTCTCGGGCCTGCACTATGGGCGAATATTGACGTTTAATGTTACATTGAAAGTAAACGGATCTTGTAAATGCGTATACAAATGAAAAACTCTTTTGTATACTTGTGTACATCATTACTCACTGAAAATCACCGTAAAAAAGTATCAAGGATGATCCAATGGCTTAGTGTTAGGCTTTGGAAACACTCAACATTTAAACAATGCCATAATATCCTAAAAACTTAATGATACATTTAAAATTGCACTATTTATTTTTTCTTAAAATAATAAAACAAAGTGATTCAAATGCATCTTCAAAAATTATTTCCAAAATGATATTTTAAGCTGAAACATAACTATTAACATTTATTGGGTAAACGTACACATGTCATTTTTAGCACGATTGTCTAATGTTTAAATGATAAGCCTTTTCTTAAATGCTTTATACGCGTCCAAAAGCTGTGCAGGGTAGCAACAAGGCTGCAATACACATATAATTCAAAGTGCATTGAGTTAAAAGTATGCATGATCTTAAAGGGGCACGGTCCGTAATAAAATCATATTCATATTGTCGATACGCAAATAACTGCCTGAGTATTATTCATGGAAATGTACACGTGATATCATGAACACAGACTCAAATAAGTATGTAGAAATTAATTTGTATTTGAGGAAAAGCTAAATATTTAACATATCGTTTATAAACATAGCTGTGGCCGCACTATTTACAATTGTGTTGCTCACGTGATATCCGATTTAGGATTAGCTTTTGATTACGTTTGTCTTGCATCACATAACTGTCCTGTCTTGCTCAAGCGGGAACGCGTTCGTCTGACCCACCGGTATAATTCTAGTGTGGGCTTGGACCCGCAAAGTGTTCTTTTGTTTTTGCACCGTTATGGAATTCCGTTTAATGCAGCTTTAAGAATTTAGTTTGAATTAGTTAAGATAAAACGTAAGATGTCGCCGTTGTGTAGAACATTGGATTTGTCATATTTACGTTTTTTCCTTACAATGTCGGTTAATATATAGGTGTTTTTGTGTTATATGATAACTCTCATGTTCTCGATTTATATTTATCTTGACGCGATGCTTGATCACTTTACGTACATAGCATATCAGCTAATTACATAGTCATATTACATAATTACCGTATTCTTTAACAATTTCCAGAAAGAGAAAAAAATATTAAAAATATTGTCATACATATGATATATCTTATTCGATGTAATTAACGGAATCCAGTTGTGAGAGGTCAGTATTCAGCTATATATATGAAGATAATAAAGAGGGCTGGCGTGGCGCAGTCGGTAGCCCGGCGGATTTGTAACCGGAGGCCCCGGGTTCAGTCCTCCGTGGTGCCACTGAGTTTCGTCGGTGTGTTCGTGGGCAATACACTTTCCCTTAGCCTCGTCCGTCGGATGGGGGCGTACACCGGGCGGTCCCGTGTATCGGTATTTCCTCCGAGCACGTTAAAAAACCATAGGAATCTATTCGATAATAAAAGTAGCGCACGGTTCCCGGAATCCTATGTATCCTTCCCCTCTCTCTGGGGCGGCTCTAAATAACCTATACTGTGTTGATGAGCCGTTATACAACATTCAATTCAATAAAGTATTGCAAATGAAGATAAGAAAGTAGTTCAAATGAAGATAAGAAAGTAGTGCAAATGAAGATAAGAAAGTACTACAAAGTTCAAAACCATAATCAATGACCTCATACATGCTCATAAATGTAATGACGTGTTGAATGACATATTATCAAAAGCATAACAGATACTTTAAGTTAAATATTGATCGCAAGCTGTTTTGTATTACGTTTTATACGTTTATTACGTTTGATAATGTATGTTTATAATAGGTAATTTCATCTTGAAATAGTCTCTCATAGCTCCATATATACCTCTCTTATTTGTTCATTTACGGTTTTGAATATTGTTTTTAATATTAGTGTAATATATGAAGATGAGATTTAAATAAAAAAAAATATATCAAAAGCATGGTGCTAACAATATTGTTTGTTTAGCTCGACCTGCTTACGACCTGACTGTCCAAAGGTATCGGTGGCGTACATGCCTCGAAACCGGAAGGTTGTGCCGGTGTTCGAAAATGCCACCGCGGAAAACTTTGCGTTTAACCTTTTTTTATCCGTCAAATAGGGCGTGTAACCGGACTTTTCAATAAAGCAGCTAATCAACTCCATTTTTGTGTGAAAACTTTATTTCAATTCAATAACAATAACGTTCAAACAAAATAACAGCATAACGATTTTAAACCATATATACTGAGGGAAAAAAGTTTAGCAAGTTTTTTTAAAAATGAAATAATACTGTATTTAAGATATACTGACATTTTGGGACTTTACGGGCTTGACCCCTACGTTCATTTATTCGTTACGTCATTAAGATGTTCGTCTGTTATTGATTTCTGTTTAATAAAATATTGTGTCTATGGCAATAATTTATTGATTTTACAACTAAAAATGTATTATTTCCAGGGTGCAACAAAAAATATATAACAGTAATGGGCCTAAACAAAAACAATAACTATGAGAAGTGAGGTATAAAATAAAACAGTGATTTAAATATATAACAATCTAGCATCGTTAATTAAAATATTCACTACTGATTGGCTAATAAGGAAGTATTAAACTTGCATTCTAGACCTCTGACGTCACATCCTTCAACAATAAGTATGTAATTTCAAACGTCAGAAAACAGGCAATGACGATTAAGTTATTTTAAACAAAGTTACGTTCAAACATCTATTTCATTTAAATGTTTAAAACTAGAATGAAGCTGCATATTTTCCTCGTTTGGTTTTGAGAAGGGCATATAAGTTGTTAAAATTTGTTTTTATTATGTTCAATCTCGAAATTGTGTGTATTAAATACATTAAAAAACACATCGAAACCGCGGGTCTACAGTCCTTGATATCGATGCTCTCCGAGTTCTACCCACCAGGTATTGATCTGGGACAATATAAACCCGCTGGAAATATCTTATTTCTTAAATAACAACATAATGAAATACGCATTAAAATAGTGACGTAAACACTACGGCAATCCTGTATTTTGACTAAAGGTTAGAGCAAATTTCGTCCCTTACTGACACCCGTCGTCTCTAAATGCAGGAATTTTTAATGAAAAAACAAACAAACAATAAAATTGGGAACTGAAAAGTTGGTTAACATATATTAGGGTTAGAGTTGGCATATCTCAACAACTACCGGCGTAATATGTGATATGACTCCAAAACAACATGGATTAGAAGCGATATATCTCCGAACCTACAGGGGTTAGAGGCGATATTATACTAACAGAAAAAAGAAACAACTCGAAATTTCTGTTATATATTGTATGTATAATATGCTGCTGTTAATCGAATGGTACTGACTATATTAAACCTTTTCTTACGGAAACAAGACTAAAACAACACACACAACACACCAAAATGTTATCCCTAAATATTTCATTATTTATAGTAAAAATACGCGTTTGGCTCAAGCAGGTGAGCCGACTTAGGATGTGACATTTTGTAATCACTTTAGATGGACTACATTATTGAAATGGCTCAAATTTTCATCATTTCGGAATTTCGTGTTATAAACGGTGCTGTGATTAAAACGTCTACAACAGCAGCGTTGTGTCCTTTCTCTAACTAGCTGTTACCCTTTTGTTTACCAAACGTCTTGGGATTTCTCTGGAATATTATATGGAATCAAGTGTGCAGTATATAAATTATATAGCGGAAATTCCCGAGATGCGTTTCTTTTATCCTTTAATATATCTCCACAAATACAGGGTTAGAGATGATATAACGGTACATATAACGGTAAGTTAAAATACTTTCCTGGGCAATACAAATGTTAAACCAACTGTCTGAACAAAGGCTATGTCAGTTTTAATTTCTAAGGTGAACACCTGACTGTGCAATCATTCACCGACCTAAAATTATTTTCGTTTCCCCCGCAGCCTGAGTATAAGAACAATCGACAATCGCCAACGTTTGGATCGTAGTAAAATCGTGAAGCAATTCCTGCACAGTTCCCAAAGTCAGGTCTCAGGTAACATACTCCGGGGACGGGTGGATTTGTCGGTGGCAGGTTTGGCGGTATTGCTGTCGGGGGTGTTGTCGGAGATACAGTAGTGGATCCAGGCGGGGATACTACCAAAGAACAATCACTCAAGCATTCGGTAAAGGACGGGAATCTGTTGTCATTTCCTCCACACCAGGAATATATAAAGGGGCGACAACAATCACAAAAACTATCGTAGTAGTATTGAGTTGATTCCTCAACTCCACTGCATGGTGCATATCCACAGGCCGGTCGTTTTTCGCATTTAGCTCTACTGAATGGGTTAACACAAGCTTTGTTGGAAGCTACCCTATTGACAAAATTATTTGCATTTCCTCCACTTCCTGAAAAAGCAAAGCGCTCACATTTATCGGTGGCTTTATTGTAAAAGAAACGCCTCAGACTTTCCGTCCCAGTGCCATTGTCGAACCGTTGTGAGCATACGCACCTTTCATTGCATCTATGCACATTATTAAAATTGTTAAGATTTCCACCGCAGCCGCTATAATCGAAGGCTTTGCATTCTCTGTCCACTGTTTGGTTGTACCTTAGCACCGCCCGGGGACATACTCCTATATCAAGTGCCAGCTGGCAATCTGGAATAAAGTAATTATAATAAGACGGTCTCAGTGTGCATATATTCATAATTTTGATAGAATGGAAGTATGCAGTAAGACTCAGCTGGGACGTATGTAAATAGATGGGTTGTTACTGGGCATAGAACTTGCTTTTGTGGTGAATTGTGTGTGACTTGTTCTTGTCTTTTTGCAGATCAGATATAACTATAATTATGGTAAAACGATAATTACGCGTTACATACAACTATAAGTGTATGCATATTGTAAAGGGAATGGAACCGATGTTAACGATGTTGACGCCTTCTATATTGAGCAATCATTGCAATTTTAAAACTATTTTTCAGTAGTTTCCCAGTTTTGTTCACAAGTTCTGCTTAGTAAATATAGTATGTTTCATTTTTTAATTGAAAAAGTTCGATCTCCCGTACAGTATAAAAGAATACAAATGTCACTTCAATTATTCAGTTGTGCAGATTGCATAGCATTAAGTTATCATATGGATTTACATGAATTGTTTTTAAAACAAAGTGTTTCCAAGACCAATAGTCTTTTCACATGTATACAGTCTGGAAATCTATATGAAACTGAAGCATGTGCTGATGGTTTTATTTGCGTTTTGATTTGCAGCATCTATTAATCCAGACTGTCTTCAGTCCGTTCAAACACAACTGTCATGATACAGTGTAATATATAATCGAATTTTTAAAAACAAAAATTACACTACAACAGTGTAATTATTCAACCTTAAGTTATTAACACTTTAAAATATTAAGTCAAACAATAAGCCTATGTAACTGAATATACAAGTGATGCTATACTATACCAATATGATCTATAATGTTTGTATGACGTAAATGCTCGTGATAATTGTCATAAGTGGCGACAAAGTTTAATAAAAAATAAAAATAAACGTTCCGTGTTGGCAACGTTGCTGTTCCAACAGTACGTATTACAGCTTCAATGCACGATCTTTAGCACAAATATAACATATCGATATGTCGATCTTTCTATGGGGTATGTCATACATTAGCTAGGTTAAATTTAGCGAGAAGCCATCGATTAGTTTAAACTATTATACTGCTCGTAGAAAAGTTGAAATATCAATTTCAATCCTTATGTAATACAAATATCACTTTAGTTATTCATGTTATGTTTGCTATCATTTGTACATATTATTCAATAAAAATAACTGCTTCCTCAAAACAACACTGTTTATAACCTTAAATTACCATATGCATTAATATGCATGGCTTATACAAAACAACTGAGCGCTTTATCAACATCAACATTACATTGTCATTAATCGAGACATATGAAACTGAAGCATGTTAAGATATTTGTATTTGGATTGGCACGCATAAGATGTCTTCCAGACTTTTAAAACTGAACGGCTTCACCGGCATAGTGTAATATTTAATCGAATGTATGATCAAGTTGAATACGTATGTATATAACAAAGTATTAAATGACTGTTACTGTATACATATGATGATATACTATAATGAAGTGATACATTCTTATCATGTATACTATTTTAAATATATTCATGTTGCTTCAAGTATATATTTGCGCATTACTTGCTTTTAATTTTGTAATACTTATTAAATATGTTTAGCTCAGTTATGTCGAAACTCAACGTGAGTTATGAAACCATTTTAGTCTGTGCCACTAGTTCAAATCAAAGAAACACGTTTAAACAATTTCTCCAGAAAGGATGCTGCTGTCTTGATAATACTTCACATTTTGGCATCCTGGAACTGACTTCACTACTACGTCTTTCTCTTCCTACACATATCCTGACTCTACTACTACGCAGTTTGCTCCCTCTGCATAACTAGGCAGTTTGCTCACTATGCATACCCTCACTCCACTAATGGGCAGTTTGCTCCCCATACATACCCTTACTCCATTACTGGGCAGTTTGCTCCCCATAGAGACCCTTACTCTATTGCTCAGTAGTTTGAGCATTATACATATCCTTACTCCAACACTAGGCAGAGTACTCCCCATGCATACCCTTGCTCCACTAATGGACAGTTTGCTCCCCATACATACCCTTACTCCATTACTGGGCAGTTTGCTCCCCATACACACCCTTACTCCATTACTGGGCAGTTTGCTCCCCATACACATCCTTACTCCATTACTCGATAGTTTGTGCATTATACATATCCTTACTCCAACACTAGGCAGTGTACTCCCCATACACACCCTTACTCCAACACTAGGCAGTGTACTCCCCATACACACCCTTACTCCAACACTAGGCAGTGTACTCCCCATACACACCCTTACTCCAACACTAGGCAGTGTACTCCCCATACACACCCTTACTCCAACACTAGGCAGTGTACTCCCCATACACACCCTTACTCCAACACTAGGCAGTGTACTCCCCATACACACCCTTACTCCAACACTAGGCAGTGTACTCCCCATACACACCCTTACTCCAACACTTGGCAGTGTACTCCCCATACACACCCTTACTCCAACACTAGGCAGTGTACTCCCCATACACACCCTTACTCCAACACTAGGCAGTGTACTCCCCATACACACCCTTACTCCAACACTAGGCAGTGTACTCCCCATGCACACCCTTACTCCAACACTTGGCAGTGTACTCCCCATACACACCCTTACTCCAACACTAGGCAGTGTACTCCCCATGCACACCCTTACTCCAACACTAGGCAGTGTACTCCCCATACACACCCTTACTCCAACACTAGGCAGTGTACTCCCCATACACACCCTTACTCCAACACTAGGCAGTGTACTCCCCATACACACCCTTACTCCAACACTAGGCAGTGTACTCCCCATACACACCCTTACTCCAACACTAGGCAGTGTACTCCCCATACACACCCTTACTCCAACACTAGGCAGTGTACTCCCCATACACACCCTTACTCCAACACTAGGCAGTGTACTCCCCATACACACCCTTACTCCAACACTAGGCAGTGTACTCCCCATACACACCCTTACTCCAACACTAGGCAGTGTACTCCCCATACACACCCTTACTCCAACACTAGGCAGTGTACTCCCCATACACACCCTTACTCCAACACTAGGCAGTGTACTCCCCATACACACCCTTACTCCAACACTAGGCAGTGTACTCCCCATACACACCCTTACTCCAACACTAGGCAGTGTACTCCCCATACACACCCTTACTCCAACACTAGGCAGTGTACTCCCCATACACACCCTTACTCCAACACTAGGCAGTGTACTCCCCATACACACCCTTACTCCAACACTAGGCAGTGTACTCCCCATACACACCCTTACTCCAACACTAGGCAGTGTACTCCCCATACACACCCTTACTCCAACACTAGGCAGTGTACTCCCCATACACACCCTTACTCCAACACTAGGCAGTGTACTCCCCATACACACCCTTACTCCAACACTTGGCAGTGTACTCCCCATACACACCCTTACTCCAACACTAGGCAGTGTACTCCCCATACACACCCTTACTCCAACACTTGGCAGTGTACTCCCCATACACACCCTTACTCCAACACTAGGCAGTGTACTCCCCATACACACCCTTACTCCAACACTAGGCAATGTACTCCCCATGCATACCCTTGCTCCACTACTGCATTCAGCGATTATAAACGAAACTGTGCGCTCATTTAAATGCACGGAACGAACGCAACATAATTTGTGCGTTTAAAAATGCACAAACGGAGAAATGCATTTGCGTTCGTTCGTTCGACGTTTATCAATCGCAACATCTCTCACGATACAATTACGCATGATATACACTCATGCGATTATCACTAGTCGGCGACTAATGTTTATGTGATCATATTGAAAAATGGGTCCTTTTGTTGACATTATTTGGTGGTGCACATTGCTGATTATTCTATCTTCTTCTGGGTTTATGTTAGTTTTATCCAAAATGTAACATACTTGACACTATACAAAAATATTGCGGCTGTTTTTATCAATAGTAATTTAGTTTTATATTCATTACGTGATCCGCCTTAATTCCATTAAGCGATGGGAAAGCTTATGTTAGCAGGATTTTATAACGGATATTTCGACAATAAAACACTTTATAAACCTGTTTTACTGAAAAAATGGGATAACCTGTTTAAAATATTTTTAAGCGGAAAATAAGGTTTAATTTCATACTCCAGCCAACCTCGTTTTCGCTTCTTGGATAAGGGGTTGG
The DNA here is from genome assembly GCA_037043455.1 of Cyrtodaria siliqua. Classification (NCBI taxonomy): domain Eukaryota; kingdom Metazoa; phylum Mollusca; class Bivalvia; order Adapedonta; family Hiatellidae; genus Cyrtodaria; species Cyrtodaria siliqua. Next base: position 30,993 of record JAWPHD010014176.1, on the reverse strand, counting down.
ATGGGGTATGAAAATTAATACTCGGACCACGTAATGTAAAATATTATAACGTTTTGTGCCACACAATAAATATATTTCCCATTTTAAATCAGTAAAAATGATAGTGTATAATCATCTTAAAACAAACCATTTACACAGTGTATTTCTTAATATTAAAATATTGAAAAACGCACTTCGTTTAAATCAAGACTTTAATTATCAACTCAAAAGGATAATATTGAAAGTTATCCGAAATAGTGAAATGCATTTGCGTTCGTTTCGTTCGTTTCGTTGCGTTCGTTTCGTTCGTTGCGTTCGTTTCGTTCGTTGCATTCGTTTTCAGCGTTTAGCGTTTTAAAAAATGCATTCATCGTTCAAATTTTAAAACACAGAACGCTGAAAACGAACGAAAAGAACGCAACGACGAAATGCATTTTTAAAGTATAGATCGTGTAACGTTCATTCTGCGTTCGTTCCGCGTTTATTCTGCGTTCATTTTCCGTTCGTTCAGCGTTCGTTCTGCGTTCGTTCTGCATTTATTTGGGGTACTTGAAATGAACTGGGTCTGTACGCTTACTCCACTAATGGGCAGTTTGCTCTCCGCACATACTCTTACTCTACTACAGGACAGTTTACATCCCATACATACACGTACTGCACTACTGTGCAGTTTGCTCTCCATGCATACCCTTACTCCACTACTGAACAGTTTGCTCCTTATACATACCCTTACTCCACTACTGGGCAGTTTGCTACCTATACATACCCTTACTCCACTGCTGGGCAGTTTGCTCCATATGCATACCCTTACTCCACTACTAGGCAGTTTGCTCCCAATACATACCCTTACTCCACGAGTGGGTTGATTTCTTCCCATACATACCCTTACTCCACTACGGGGCAGTTTGCTCCCGATACATACCCTTACTAAATTTCTGGGCAGTTTGCTCAGTATACATACCCTAACTCCAACAATGGGCAGTTTGCTTCTTATAGATACACTTAATCTACTACTGTGCAGTTTGCTCCCCATACATACTCTCACTCCAATACTGGACAGTTTGCTCCATATACATACCCTTACTCCACTACTGGACAGTTTACTCCCTATCTATACCCTTACTCCACTACTGGACAGTTTACTCCCTTTACATACCCTTACTCCACTACTGGACAGTTTACTCCCTATACATACCCTTACTCCACTACTGGACAGTTTACTCCCTATCTATACCCTTACTCCACTACTGGACAGTTTACTCCCTATACATACCCTTACTCCACTACTGGACAGTTTACTCCCTATCTATACCCTTACTCCACTACTGGACAGTTTACTCCCTTTACATACCCTTACTCCAATATTGGGCTGTTTACTTCCCATACATATCCTTACTCAATTACTAGGCGGTTTGCTCTCTATACCATGTATACATACCCTTTCTTCACTACTAGGTAGTTTACTTCCCATACATACCCTTACTTCACTACTAGGTAGTTTACTTCCCATACACACCCTTACTCCACTACTAGGCAGTTTACTCCCTATACATACCCTTACTCCACTACTGGGCTGTTTACTTCCCATACATATCCTTACTCAATTACTAGGCAGTTTGCTCTCTATACCATGTATACATACCCCTTTTTCACTAATAGGTACTTTTCTTCCCATACACACCCTTACTCCACTACTGGGCAGTTTGCTCTCTATACATTCCCTTACTTCAATACTGGGCTGTTTGCTCTCTATACATTCCCTTACTTCAATACTGGGCTGTTTGCTCCCCATATACACTCTTACTGCACTACAGGGCATTTTGATCATTATACATACCTAACTCCATCAATGGGCAGTTTGCTCAGTATACATACCTAACTCCACCAATGGGCAGTTTGATCCTTATAGATACACTTGCTCCACTACTGGACAGTTTGTTTACCATACTTAACTTTAATACACTACTTTGCAGTATACACCCCATATATACTCTCACTCCACTACTGTACAGATTGTTCCCTATACATACCCTTAATCCAAAACTAGGCAGTTTGCTCCTCATATATACCCTGACTTCGCTACTAGGCAGTTTGCTCCCTATATCTACCCTGACTTCGCTACTAGGCAGTTTGCTCCCTATACAAACCCTGACTCTACTACTGGGCAGTTTGCTCCCCATACATACCCTAACTCCACTACTAGGCAGTTTGCTCCCTATACATACGCTTACTCCACTACTAGGCAGTTTGCTCCCCATATATACCCTGACTTCGCTACTAGGCAGTTTGCTCCCTATACATACGCTTACTCCACTACTAGGCAGTTTGCTCCCCATAAATACCCTGACTTCGCTACTGGGCAGTTTGCTCCCCATATATACCCTGACTTCGCTACTAGGCAGTTTGCTCCCTATACATACGCTTACTCCACTACTAGGCAGTTTGCTCCCCATAAATACCCTGACTTCGCTACTAGGCAGTTTGCTCCCTATACATACGCTTACTCCACTACTAGGCAGTTTGCTCCCCATAAATACCCTGACTTCGCTACTGGGCAGTTTGCTCCCCATATATACCCTGACTTCGCTACTAGGCAGTTTGCTCCCTATACATACGCTTACTCCACTACTAGGCAGTTTGCTCCCCAGATATACCCTGACTTCGCTACTAGGCAGTTTGCTCCCTATATCTACCCTGACTTCGCTACTAGGCAGTTTGCTCCCTATACAAACCCTGACTCTACTACTGGGCAGTTTGCTCCCCATACATATCCTAACTCCACTACTAGGCAGTTTGCTCCCTATACATACGCTTACTCCACTACTAGGTAGTTTGCTCCCCATAAATACCCTGACTACGCTACTAGGCAGTTTGCTCCCCATATATACCCTGACTTCGCTACTAGGCAGTTTGCTCCCTATACATACGCTTACTCCACTACTAGGCAGTTTGCTCCCCATAAATACCCTGACTTCGCTACTAGGCAGTTTGCTCCCCATATATACCCTGACTTCGCTACTAGGCAGTTTGCTCCCCATATATACCCTGACTTCGCTACTAGGCAGTTTGCTCCCCATATATACCCTTATTTCACTACTAGGCAGTTTTCTCCCTATACATACGCTTACTCAAATACTAGACAGTTTGCTCCCCATATATACCCTGACTTCGCTACTAGGCAGTTTGCTCCCTATACAAACCCTGACTCTACTACTGGGCAGTTTGCTCCCCATACATACCCTAACTCAACTACTAGGCAGTTTGCTCCCTATACAAACCCTGACTCTACTACTGGGCAGTTTGCTCCCCATACATACCCTAACTCCACTACTAGGCAGTTTGCTCCCTATATATACCCTAACTTCGCTACTAGGCAGTTTGCTCCCCATATATACCCTGACTTCGCTACTAGGCAGTTTGCTCCCCATATATACCCTGACTTCGCTACTAGGCAGTTTGCTCCCTATACAAACCCTGACTCTACTACTGGGCAGTTTGCTCCCCATTCATACCCTAACTCCACTACTAGGCAGTTTGCTCCCTATACACACCCTTACTCCACAACTAGGCAGTTTGCTCCCTATACATACGCTTACTCAACTACAGGGCAGTTTGCTTCCCAGTCATACCCTTATTTTACTACTAGGCAGTTTGCTCCCTATACATACGCTTACTCCAATACTAGGCAGTTTGCTCCTCATATATACCCTGACTTCGCTACTAGGCAGTTTGCTCCCTATATATACCCTGACTTCGCTACTAGGCAGTTTGCTCCCTAAACATAAGCTTACTCTCCCCATATATACCCTGACTTCGCTACTAGGCAGTTTGCTCCCTATACAAACCCTGACTCTACTACTGGGCAGTTTGCTCCCCATACATACCCTAACTCCACTACTAGGCAGTTTGCTCCCCATATATACCTTGCCTTCGCTACTAGGCAGTTTGCTCCCTATGTATACCTTGACTTCGCTACTAAGCAGTTTGCTCCCCATATATACCCTGACTTCGCTACTAGGCAGTTTGCTCCCCATATATACCCTGACTTCGCTATTAGGCAGTTTGCTCCCTATACACACGTTTACTCCACTACTAGGCAGTTTGCTCCCCATACATACCCTGACTTCGCTACTAGGCAGTTTGCTCCCCACATATACCCTGACTTCGCTACTAGGCATGTTGCCACCTATACATAGTATGACTCCTCTATTTGTCAGTTTGCCAACTATACATACTCTGACTTCACTATTTGTCAGTTTGCCAACTATACATACTCTGACTTCACTATTTGTCAGTTTGCCAACTATACATACTCTGACTTCACTATTTGTCAGTTTGCCAACTATACGTCCTCTAACTCCACTATTTGTCAGTTTGCTACCTATACATACACTGACTCCAATATTTGAAAGTTTGATTCATTTATATCAAGTTAGTTCAATTGTAGTCCATTGAATCAAACATGGGCTTCCCAAAGGATCCATATTTGTCTTAATTATAATTGATAATCAGTCGCATTTCTAGAAATATCGTTTTCTCAAAAATAATTCAGCATATTTTGACAGTTGTATGTCACTAATGATCAGTATAACCCCGATTCGGGTGATACATTCGTCTCAAGCTTTATTGCCAATTAGTGTGCTTAGTATCTTGCTGCTGATTTATATGTTGATGGTTAAACTGATTTGTTAAGGCAACAGCAATTAATAAAAACAATGAGCATTCCGTTTCTGAATATTAAGTTAAACTACTTTTTAAAGTATGTACAACTCTCTTGTATTTTTGTTCAATTTTTCTGAAACGGGATTTATTCAATAGTTAGACTTGTAAAGATCATTATGTTATAATACAATATTTGGTCACGTGATGATTACAATGCTATAATAGGGTTTATTGTATACTTTCATATTGTCCCGTTTAGTTTGCATTGAGCTAAGCGTGCACTATTCTACGATATTGCACGCATTCATATTGCATGGGAACTTTTGCTCGTGCTTGCTAAGAGCCCCGAAATAGAAATAAGGAACTACTTTCACATAAAAATAACGGAATCCTTTCTATAGTGTCAACAAAAAAATACGAGTTTTTTTTCAACCTTTTATGGCAAAAATTGATAAATTAATTGAAATGGTCACTCACCCACTGTTTTTAACGTTATCAAATGGTAAACAAACTACAGAAAATCGCTTGTTGTTTTTAATGACGTCATCCGACGTCGACGTCATTTTCGCGCAAAATAATCATCCACACAAAATGAAACTGAATGGCAAGTTAGAAATTCCATCAAAAGCTATAAAAATAACACAAATGCAATGAAAAGTAATAGTCATACAATTAACATTAATCAAAAACAATATGAAAGTATACAATAAAAAGGTTATTGAATTTGTATGGCTAAATATTACTTGGAACTCGTTGTTTTGGCGCAGGACGACTCGCAAGCTCGTCGTCCTTTGCCAAAACAACTCGTTCCAAGTAATATTTAGCCATACAAATGCAATAACCTATAATACAATATTTGGATACGTGATGATTACAATGCTATAATAAGGTATACAATATTTGGTCACGTGATGATTACAATGCTATAATAAGGTATACAATATTTGGTCACGTGATGATTAAAATGCTATAATAAGGTATACAATATTTGGTCACGTGATGATTACAATGCTATAATAAGGTATACAATATTTGGATACGTGATGATTACAATGCTATAATAAGGTATACAATATTTGGTCACGTGATGATTACGATGCTATAATAAGGTATACAATATTTAGTCACGTGATGATTACAATGCTATAATAAGGTATACAATATTTGGATACGTGATGATTACAATGCTATAATAAGGTATACAATATTTGGTCATGTGATGATTACAATGCTATAATAGGGTATACAATATTTGGATACGTGATGATTACTATGCTATAATAGTGTATATAATATTTGGACATGATGATTACTATGCTATAATAGTGTATACAATATTTGGTCACGCGATGATTACAATGCTATAATAGTGTATACAATATTTGGACACCTGATGATTACTGTGCTATAATAGTGTATACAGTACTTGGTCACTTGATGATTACAACGCTATAAGAGGGTATACAATATTTGGATACGTGATACGTTATTATTACTGTGCTATAATAGTGTATACAACGTTTGGACACGTGATGATTACTATGCTATGATGGTGTATACATTTTTTGGAGACGTGATTATTACTTTGCTATAATAGTGTATACAATAGTTGGTCGCATGATTATTACTATGCTATAATAGCATATACAATATTATGTCACGTGGTGATTACTATGCGATAATAGTGTATCCAATATTATGTCACGTGATGATTACTATGCGATAATAGTGAATACAATATTATGTCACGTGATGATTACTATGCTATAAAAGTGTATACAATATTTGGTCACGTGATGATTACTATGATATAATAGTGTATACAATATTTGGTCACATGATGATTACTATGCTATAATAGCATATACAATAGTGTGTCACGTGTTGATTACTATGCTATAATTGTGTCTACAATATTTTGATACGTGATGATTACCATGGTATGATATTGTATACATTATTTAGTCACGTGTTGATTACTTTGTTGTAATAGTGTATACAATATTATATAATCATATAATACATGATTATTACTTAAAGCTACAGTTTATTTCCCCTTTTCTCGTCAATTAATGAATGTTAATAAACAGTGCTATGTTATTGCCTAAACACCTAGGTCACAATTTGAAGAAAAAATACAACAGGAATTCTCTTAGAATCGCACAAAAAAGGCCGACAAAATCCCATTCGAAGCGATGTTTATTTGAAGCGATGTTTACTGATTCATGAAAGCTATTTTATAGATATCAGAGGCAACCAATTGACCTCATTTGCATGATATATACAATGTCGTTCAGTAATAACATTCCTAATTTATCTGTATCTGCCTTTCATTAAGGGATTCCAAAATGGTTTGATATTTGTTATGATCTGACAAGCATAACGCAAACATACTTAAAACAACACTTTGATAAAACTGAACATAAACTTGTAGGATCTAAAAGAAATCAAAACAAGATACCATTTGTTTTAGCGATACCGTGTCTGACAGAAAAAAGCACACAAAAGTTTTCCTTTACACACACATTCATGATTCATGAGCATTCACTGATGGATGAGAAAGAGGGATACAGTAGTTAAATACGTGATGATTGCTGTCCTATAATACTGTATACATGTTTGTCTTCCATATTATCTTGGTATATTGTTCTGCTTTTTGTAATCTATGTTTTAAATCATTGTGCTTTTTAATGTTGAGTCAAGTACATATGTATATTTTTATAAGCCACATACCACACATATATACCCTACTTAATTATGTGACACACATATTGATATAGTTCGTGAGCCGCTACATATTTGCCACTCATGTTGATGCAATACATGTACCACACATACACACGTAACATATGTGCCACACATATTGATGCAATGCCTGTATCACGCATATACATGTATGCGATACATATGTGCCACACATATTGATGCAATGTATATTTTTACAAGCCACACACCACACATATATACCCTACATACGTGACACACATATTGGTGCAATTCACGTACCACACATATAGCCACTACATATGCGTCACACATGCTAATATCGGCTCTACAAACGTGTAACATGTAGTGATGCAATCCACATAGTACACATGGACGCTACACATGTGCAACACTTATTGATACAATCCACGTACCACAATATCGACGCTACACACGTGCCACACATATTGATGAAATTCACGTTCCACACTTTTCGACGCTACACATGTGCCACACATAGCGACGCGATTAACGTACCACACATACAGACGCTGCATACGTGCTACACATATTGATGCAATTCACGTAGCGCACATATAGACGCCAAATATGTGTTACACATATTGATGCAAATCATGTACTACGCATATAAACGATAAAGATGTGTTACAGATATTAATGCATTTCACGTACCACACATATTAACGCTATATATGTGTCATATGAGAATGTGCATAACTATATACCACAACAACGTCCAAATGCTTAACCTTGCACACGTACTACTCAGTGTGCGTTCTAAACGATACATGCATTTATGCTAATTACATGTGAGCAATATTTGAGAATCTGTAAAAACTTGCTATGTTAACATTTACATATGTACTACGCTTGTGTAAATAAAGACGTGTATTCCTTCTTTAGTTTCATTTATGTTTCTTTGTGTGCACTATTCGATGCGCCCTCCACTAACCTAGGTTATGTAAAGCTAGGGAAATATATACATTGTTGTTTCTACGACGGTGACTGCAAGGTTTCTAGCAACAAATTTGGGCCACTATTATAATAGATGAGGCGAATACTTGTGGTAGTCTATGTTGTATTCTTGAAATGTTATTATATGTATATTTTACGTTTATGAAGATTGTCCAGCTTAAAGGTTAGACAGGACAACCTGTTTAGTTGATTGGTTTCACTAGGCAATTACTGCATGACGCATTGATTTGATTGGCTATTGCATCTATTACCAAATACATCTCACATTTGTGCAGTTATCAGAAGTTTTGGTTGTAATTTAGTAATACATTATACATACCACATAGACTACAACATATTCGATGCAGCTTTTGGAAACATCCGGTGTGCAATGCAGCGATTTTCGCGGTAAATCATGGGAAACGTGCCTCTGTGGTACATGACGTCATGAAGCACGTTAGAGACACTCCTACTTGGTACATGAAGTACCATAGAAACGCTCCTACGTGGTAAATGAAGCCATGAAGTACATTAGAGACGCCCCTGCGTGGTAAATGAAGTCAAGAAGTATCTTAGAGACGCAACTACCTGATACATGAAGCCATGAAGTACATTAGAAACGTCCCTCCGTGGTACATAAGTACCCTATAGACGCCCCTCCGTGGTACATGACGCCATGAAGTACCTAAGAGACGCCCCTCCGTGGTACATGACGCCATCAAGTAACTTGGAGACGCCCCGACGTGGTAAGTGAAGCCACGATGTACAATAGGAGACGCCACTACGTGGTACATGACGCTATCAAGTACCTTAGAGACGCCCCTGTGTGGTAAATGACGCCATGATGTACATTAGAGACGCCCCTACGTGGTACAGGACACCGTGAAGTACCTTAAAGACGAACCTACGTTTTAAGTGAAGCCATGATGTATATAAGAGACGCCCTTCCGTAGTACACGGCGCCATGGTGTACATAACAAGCGCCCCTCCTTGGTACACGACGCCATGGGGTACATAAGAAGCGTCCCAACGTGGTACACGACGTCGTGCGTGATGTAAAATTAAAGTATCTTCTCCGTGGTATACCACACCATCATGTATATAAGACCTAGCCCTCTGTGGTATACCACTCCATAATGTTCATAAGACCCAGCCGTCCGTGGTATACCACTCCATAATGTATATAATACACAACCGTCCGTGGTGCACCACTCCATAATGTTTATAAGACACACCCCTCCGTTGTATACATACCACTCCATAATGTTCATAAGACACACCCCTCCATGGTATACCACTCCATAATATTCATAAGACACACCTCTCGGTGGTATACGACTCCATAATTTTCATAAGACACAACCGACCTTGGTTCACGACTCCGTGAGGTACATAAGAGACACCCTCCATGGTACACGACGCAATGTTGTATGATAAGGGACGCCTTTCCGTGGTAAAGATCGCCATGTTGTACATAAACTTCTATTACTTATAACGCAGTCGAGGGCAGGCTTAAGCCTTTCGTATCAACGCGTTTGTAGTAAACATGAACTGTAATATCAAATTCGTGTTTAATTTTGATGTTTTAAACTGTAATTCTTTTCTTCATACTTTTAGTTAAACTGTGTTTGATTTGTTCATGGAGTCCAAGTGGTTTTAAATGCCTATACTATTGACACCTTCGCATACAGAGCATGTAAGTTCCTGACAAACAGAGCTAAAGACAATAACCTATACTATTGACACCGTGGCCCACAGAACTGCATGTGTGTTCCTGACAAACAGAGCTAACCACAAGAACCTATACTATTGACACCTTCGCCTACAGAGCATGTAGGTTCCTGACAAACAGAACTAACCACACAAACATATACTATTGACACCTTCGCCTACCTAACTGTATGTAAGTTCCTGACAAACAGAGATAACCTCAAGAACCTATACTATTGACACCTTCGCCTACAGCAGAGCATGTAAGTTCCTGACAAACTGAGCTAACCACAAACAACTATAAAACTATGCTATTGACACCTGTGCCTATAAAGCATGTGAGTTCCTGACAAACAGAGCTAACCAAAAGAACCTATACTATTGACACCTTCGCATACAGAGCATGTAAGTTCCTGACAAACAGAGCTAACCACAATAACCTATACTATTGACACCTTCGCCTACAGAACTGTATGTAAGTTCCTGACAAACAGAGCTAACCAAAAGAACCTATACTATTGACACCTTCGACTAAGAGCATGTAAGTTTCTGACAAACTGAGCTAATCACAAGAATATATACTATTGACACCTTCGCCTACGGAGCATGTGAGTTTCTGACAAACAGAGCTAACCACATCAACCAATACTATTGACACATTCGCCTGCAGAACCGTATCATGCATGACTCAATTCCTCTTCGCAAAGTTGAGACACGAATGTTGTGCACATATCCATAAAGGGGGACGAATTGTAACGTTGGATTAAAGTTTGAAATCAGAATTAGAATCATTAATGTAGGACGACGCACGTGATTTACGAGTGTAGTTCCTTTCGCTCGTCGTGCTGTTCGCATTAATGGAACTTACAGAGAAGCCTACTATTACCCAAATATTATTCCTGTGTTGTTTCTCACGAACATGCGAGGAGTTTTGTTTTGAAACCGCTATCCAATTATTGTTTATTCCCACACCGACTAAGGTTAGTTATATACATTTATATACGATTAAAACACGGGCCGGATTCCTACTAACTGAGGTGGTCTGACGTAAGATTAAGACACGGGCCCGGATATTTGCTCACTGTGGCCTTTTGATACCAGATTAAGTTTGATAAGATGAGGGCACGAGTCTGGATTCCTACTCACTGAGGCGGTTTGATATAAGATAAGGGCATGAGCCTGGATTACTACTCACTGATGCGGTTTGATATACTATTAATACACTGGTCCAGATTCCTACTCACTGAGGCGGTTGATATACGACTAAGACACGTGCCCGGATTCCTACTCACTGAGGAGGCTTGATATAAGATTATGGCATGATGCTGGATTCATACTCACTGGACGATGTGATGTAACCCAGGCTTATATTGTTAATCCGTTAATCATGAATTAATTCATAATTAATCCGCCGAAAAATCGACACGTACATAACATTGACGGTATTATACTCGAGGACTTCAAAAACGCCTCACTGAAAATAAACGAAGATTATAACCGTAGTTAAGCATCTTATTTCCAAATCAGTTTTCGTCATCTATCTTCGTTTCTTCAATTACACTAAAGCGTTATTTTACAGGGACACGCGGCAATCTTAAAGTAGTTATCAAGAATGGTGGGTGTCGTCCCTTTTACGAGTACACCTGAAATAGAAATGCACTCCTCCACCAATAAATGAGCATATTTAATATGAGTTGTCGGACATGGCCTATTGAATATTACTTTGGATGTAAATGTTTTGTAATCAGGAAGGGAAATGCAGTTGTCTGGTTATAAATGGTAATATGTAATACTCGAATTGACGTATTTAATAATGCGTAGAATGTATTTATGCTCTAATCAGTAAGGGAAATACACTCCTCTACTTATAAATGAACATATACGCGATTTGTCGGACATTACCTATTTAACTGGATGCAATCAGAAAGGTAAATGGACTTGTACGGAATTGTCTTGTAGGTTTAAGATACCGAATTACGGAAATCGGCGACGCATTTCCGTTGTTCGGTGGCGTACGGAAAATACCGAGTGAACATACAATGTCATCATACAAACATACGACGTAATAAATCGACAACCTTATATCATGGACTCTAAAAACGACCTACAATACAAAATGTTCCTTGCATGGCTTTATTGGAGTTGTGTGCTAAATAAAATCTTACATTCGTGCGTGTTTAATTTTGAATTTATAAAACTCTTTGGATAATCCGCACAGCCTCGCATTATTTAATTTTATCCAACTCGTTTAATAAATTCAATATTAAACAGGCACTCATGTAAGACCCCCATATCATTCTTTTAAACAATGTGTACATAGGTATCTTTAACTTGAACTGAAGTGTTTAACATTGAAATTATAATTATACAATTATATATAAAAACACACTTATCCTTTTATTAACCATACGCATAACTGGTTAATTTGGGCTGCCGGTAAGCACAAAAGACCATTATGGCAAGCCCTTATAGCAGAAAGCATTAAGCAATAAAGCAAATTCAATATTACAATATTAAGGACATAAATACATGTGCACCAAATTAAATGTTCATTATGAAAGCAACTTTTCTGATAAGCATTTAAGCAAGTGTTGAAAGCACGGTTGATATTCAAGCATAATTACAAGTGCACCGAATTCAATCAATTTAAAATGTTTTTTAGCAATTCGTACGGACAGCACATTTGTATATAATTTATGTTTAGATTACAATTCAGTCTCTGGGTATACAGGAGCTGAATAAAGTTAAACTGAAACGTATATGTCCTTCCTTTCACACCTTCGCTGCCCGCCATATGGATGGGTGCCCGGATACTCCAAGTCCTAGAGTGTTCAGGCTCCCATCCACCGCCAAAAATAGGGGAAACATTTTTTGGCAGCAGCAAAGAGTGCCTACCAAAAGCAAAATATCCTAATGCCACGCCCAAAACAAAACCGGTGCCAAAAAAGAATATATTTTCCTTATCACTGCCTACTTTCAATGAAACATTCAAAACCAGCCGCTAACTGGTTAAGAAACAAGTTGTTTCCCACATTTGACAAATGAACACCATCCTGTTCAAGACAGGTATCATCAGCCTGAATGTGAGGGTGTAGCAGATAAAAGCCCTCAATATATATTATCGCCTTAGCAGCAATCCTTTCCTACTGTTTCGTGTGCCACTGTTATTTCATTTCAGTCAGTAAACAACTGATATACATTTGTCTGTATATAATATGCACATTTACCCAATTGTATTAACTTTTGCTTCCTTGATAATTAAGTTTATGTCTATTGTGAACAGGTCTTTAACTGCATTTTTACCTTTAACCTAAGATCGGTTCTTAGACTTTTGTATCAATCATGATCATCAGATGCCTAAGTAATTGATGAACAGTTAGTCAATCAATCGGTATATGCCTGTCTACAAGCCATATATAGTAACTCTCAATTGATGTCATTGCTCCACTGTTTTATCAGCCACACTAGAAATACCAAGTATTTGTATAACGATCTATAACTATCTGAAAGCTAATCCATCCAAACACTCCGACAAAATAGACGAAGAACATGTATCCTTTTCAAGTAAATTCATGGTTCGACATTAACAGTTGTCCCCTTGTCCTCTGCCATATAGATTCGACTGAGGACAAATTAATTGTCCCAGATGACCAGTCCACGGACAACTAAATTTGTTAACAAAAATTGAATTTTACATTTTTAAAACTTGTGGCTGAAAAAATGTCAATACATTGGCAAGCTCATTGTAAATGACAAACAGAAACCATATTGTTGTCATAAGTGGAATGCAACTGAGGGAATTTAAGGTCACTTCCATGATTGAACTTGTTTTTTGTATCACTTTAATATGAAGTGCGGGAACAAGTAAATTTGACTGGGGACAAGTAAATGGTGTAAGTTACTTGTCCGATGGAGTAGTTGCAAAACAAAGTTAATTTCAAACCCTGAAATTAGCCCACATGTAAAAGGTTAGCCACAACACTATGTAAACTCTTTTTAACTAATACATAAAGGTGATGTCATCGTGACTATTGGAATGACATTTAACTCATGTATCACCTTCCTGTATGACAACCTAAGATGAGGTTGTTGAATTGGATGTTATTAAAATACCTAAGATGAGGTTGTTGAATTGGATGTTATTAAAATACCTAAGATGAGGTTGTTGAATTGGATGTTATTAAAATACCATTTGCAACCTGCCCAGGTTCTATTGTGCATACACTTCTCAAAACTGCTAACTACACCGCTCACGTTTTATACACTTTTCAAAACAGCCAACTACACCGATTTAAAATATGAATAATTTTGTTAATATCATTATTTCATAGTTGTTTGTAATTAAATAAACAAATAACACAAATCTGCACTATATGAGACAAATTTTTATTTTATTGAAAAACATTCAACCCATCGATATATATAACCCAAAACGTGAGCGGTGTAGCTAGCAGTTTTGAGAAGTGTATACCGTTTGGACGCCCTGTTGTGTATATGTTTATGACTATTGACTATAAACCCCAGAGCTACACACACACATTGCAGTGTGGAACCCTGCAGAGAAGTCTACTTTGAATAGAACACAGCATAGATAGAAGTGGTTTTATAATTTGGCGACCATGCACATAATTGGTTTAAAGTGCTATATATGTATTGAGATTAATATTAATCAATGTAAGTCCATCCACGATCTATATGAATTATCAGAATAAAAACAAAGAAAGAGACGAAATAAAGCTTAGGTAATATGCAACTTATACGGAATATATATCCTTTTTTTTTTTTTTTATTATTTATTGATCTATATATTATGATTATTTTTTTTTATTTTTTTTTATTTTATTTATACATCATTACTGTACTGATATTCAATTGAAATGTATCCAAAAGCATTACTCGTACACTTAAAGTAAAAACACCCCACTCATTGTTCAACAAAATCAAAGAATATGAAGTTGCCAATGTTTAACATTGCAGAACGACCCCGATATTGATGACGTCACTCATAAACTGCACAAGATGAGAATTCACCGATCAGGTTATTTAGTGCAAAACTTAACAGCGTGGGAACTAACAGCGTGGACTCCACATTTCAGCAATACTAATTAAATAATTTACGAGAACGTTTATTTATAGTTAATATCAATTAGAAAAGGAATCTCACAGGATATAAGCAAAGGAAGAGACGAAATAAAGCTTATGTTAATAAAATTGAAAGAAAAAGTTGTTCTGCCGAGAATCAAAATGGCCGAACAAATAGGGGTAAATATAAAACGTTATTTGCATCCAGCCACAACGTAAACATCTGTATGAATAAAGTGAAACGAAAACGACCTAATCGAAGATAAAATCACGAGCAACAGGCTTATTACAAAATCATAGAACCTGCGAGTCTGATTGCAATAAAATTAAGTTGTTTAACTGCAAGCTCGAATCACATCATACCTCTCTTGTGAAAATCTTAGCAGAAAGGGACATGCCGGTGTGCATGTACGAAAAATGCACCGTGACATTTACTCAATCTCAATCAGTTCCAACAACTAGTATCTCCTCCAATAACCATTGACTATAACTGAAATTATAGTCAGTATTAGCTGTTTACATTTAGATAAATGCATATATTATATGGGGACATGCTACTGTCCTATGGACTTTACACACACCAGTGGTGATATAGAACTTGGGCATATCATATGTAATATCTTCATTGTAAATCGATATGCGCATTTTGTATTTGTGGATAATACCCGGTATTGAACTTGACGAAGAGAAGTGGTGGAATTTGATTAAATTATACCAATTAACGTAGCAAGACAAAACTAATTTAATTTAATGTGTTTATTTTACGAATGATTGGTTTTAGAGAATGTGCGATTTATTTGCACGATCCTGTTTACATTTACTAGAATCAATCATAGATATACCTGTAAGGTGACAAAGTTAATTCAGTGTCTCTTAAACATCAAAGAGAATATCCGCAGTAGTTCTGTTGAGTGATATGTGTTTGTTTGTTTGCTAGCTAGTAAGTTAGTTAGTTGGCTAGTTAGTTAGTTTGTTTATTTGTTTGTTTATTTGTTTGGTTGTTTGGTTGTTTGGTTGTTTGGTTGTTTGTTGTAGTTTTTTCAGCACAATTTAGACTATGTTTGACGGTCGATTTTTTGTGGTGGAGGCAGACCGCCCACTGATTCCTGGGTAGAACCCGTACTGTATACCTCGCGACATCCGTAAGAATCGACACTTTCACACTTGTCAAGTTGAGCTCCTAGTAGAACTCGAACCCGCAGTGGGGAGAGGCAAGAAGGTTTAGACGCAGCGTCTTTACTTTCCTGGCAACAGATACCCAATCTGGAAGAGGACAAATACAAATACAATGTCCTTCTGTTTCGTATGAAATGTGCTCATGCATTAAACAATCCGCAGTTTGGTTATGCTATTATTATTTATGAATGGATGGAAAACACGACGACTCGGTGTAGTTAGTATGTAGTTCATATCTCTGGCATTTGTACATAATATTACATAACAGTCTAGTTAAATAACAAAACAATAATATATTATAGTCTTAAATTATTCATAGGAATCCATATTAACTATGTATCATGATTATGCACGAATACTATCGAGTCGTTGAGATGTCCTAACCAAACTATTCCAATAACAATAATTAAATTGATTATTTTATTTGGACCAATTTTGTGTATAGGAACATTGCATATGCACTGAAACACATTGTAATGGTTTAATTCGTATTTGGTTGGACATACATTGTTCTTCAATGTCGTCTCAAGTCTTTTTACAGAATGTCATGTGTCCATTTAAATAAAGTAAAATGCAATACTCTACCTGGAAATGAACACATTTAATAAGAATTGACGGGTATTACTTATTTACGTCATACGAATGATAGATTAACGGTTTTAATCAGCGAGGGACGCGTTGTCGATTACCTACACTGCTATAAATGCATAAAATCTCTAAACACATGTATAAGCAGCAAGGGACATGTATCCTCCTACAATATAAATGTTTATTCATCAGAGTTGTCGATTACCTACACTGCTATAAATGCACAGAATCTCTAAACGCCTGTGTAATCAGCGAGGGACATGCACCCTGCTACAATATAAATGTTCATTTACCCGAGTTTTCGGACATCACCTACACTGCTATAAATGCATATGATCTCTAAACACATGTATAATCAGCGAGAGACACGTACCCTCCTACAATATAAATGTTTATTTATCAGAGTTGTCGATTACCTACACTGCTATAAATGCACAGGTTCTCTAAATGCCTGTGTAATCAGCGAGGGGCATGTACCCCGCTACAATATAAATGTTCATTTACCAGAGTTTTCGGACATCACTTGCACTGCTATAAATGCAAATGATCTCTAAACACATGTATAATCAGCGAGTGACATTTACCCTTCTACAATATAAATGTTCATTTACCAGAGTTGTCGGACATTACCTACACTGCTATAAGTGCATATAATCTCTAAACACATGTATAATCAGCGAATAACATGTACCCGTCTACACCATAACTGTTCATTTATCAGCGTTGTCGATTACCTACACTGATATAAATGCACATTTTCTCTAAACACCTGTATCATCACCGAAGGACATGTACCATTCTACAATATAAATGTTCATTTATCAGCGCTGTCGATTACCTACACTGATATAAATGCATAGAATCTCTAAACACATGCATACTCAGCGAGGGACATGTACCCTTCTACAATATAAATGTTCATTTATCAGAGTTGTCGATTACCTACACTGCTATAAATGCACAGGATCTCTAAACACATGTATAATCAGTGAGGGACATGTACCCTTCTACAATACAAATGTTCAATTACCACAGTTGTCGGACATTACCTACACTGCTATAAATGCACCGGACCTCTAAACATATGTTTACTTGATTAAATATGTGACAGCGAGGGACATGTACTCGTCTACAAGGGGAGCCCGTGGCCAAGTGGTTAGAGTCACTGATCTGAAATCGCTTGTCCGACACCGCTGTGTGTTCGAGTCTTTGTGGGCTCAGAAATCTTTATGTGAGGAAGCTATCCAACCGGCTTGCTGAACGTCGATCATCTACCCAGGTGCCCGCTCGTAAAGGAAAATTGCACGGAAGGGCATCTGGAGTCGCCATAAGACCTTAGCTGTTGGCGAGACTATAAACTCCAACTCAGTTCACTTGATAATCATTATACATTTTGACATAGAAAACACACTTCTTTGTATTAAACACGCACTAGTTGTCCGTAGTAAATTTGAAAAGAACTTGAATTTTCTTTGTTGTAAATCGTCATAGCGGTGCACAATAACGTTTTTGTGAATACGAATGTTTGATATTGAACTTGAAGAGGATTCCCGTGTGAATTTATTTAAGTATATCACTTCAAAGTTAAACGAATTGAACATTTCGAAATAAAAAATGATTCGTAAATGAAACGGGTAATTTATGTACACGATACTACAAGAGGTGTTCAACTTATTACTTAACAGGTTTGTTTAAGGTGTTTTTTTCATCCGAAGTTACTGTCATTAAAAATACTTGATTTAATTATATGAAACTGTCTTTTAGAGGTGAAGCACTGAAACATTATTTCCGATTTCACGTTAACATTATTAATTATGTGCATGCTATTTTTAAATTGTAAACCTAGATGTTTCTATTGCTGTGAAGATTTAACTAAAAACAAAATAATTCCGATAAATGCTTTTAATAATACTTGTTAAAAAATAAAAGGACATTTTGCATAACCGTGGTAGAAACATCACCCACAAAGTGTGGTCTGTACACATGCATAACCGTGGTACAAACATCACCCACAAAGTAGGGTCTGTACAAATGCATAGCTTTGGTACAAATATCACCCACAAGTGTGGTCTGTACAAATGCATAACCGTAGTACAAATATCACCCACAAAGTGTGGAATGAAACACATGCATAGCAGTGGTACAAACATCACCCACAAAGTGCGGTCTGGAACACATGCATAGCCGTGGTACAAACATCACCCACAA
This sequence comes from Cyrtodaria siliqua, assembly GCA_037043455.1. Taxonomy (NCBI): domain Eukaryota; kingdom Metazoa; phylum Mollusca; class Bivalvia; order Adapedonta; family Hiatellidae; genus Cyrtodaria; species Cyrtodaria siliqua. The sequence goes on along the minus strand of JAWPHD010014176.1, from coordinate 11,907 downwards.
AGTGCGGTTTGCAACACATGCATAGCCGTGATACAAAAATCACCCACAAAGTGCGTTCTGCAACACATGCATAGCCGTGGTACAAATATCACCCACAAAGTGTGGTCTGTACAAATGCATAACCATGGTACAAATATCACCCACAAAGTGTGGACTGCAACACATGCATATCAGTGGTACAAACATCACCCACAAAGTGTGGTCTGTACAAATGCATAACCGTGGTACAAACATCACCCACAAAGTGTGGTCTGCAACACATGCATAGCCGTGGTACAAACATCATCCACAAAGTGTGGTCTGTACAACATTTGGTACAAATATCACCCACAAAGTGTGGTCTGCAACACATGCATGGCAGTGGTACACACATCACTCACACAGGCTGGTATGCAACACATGCGGAGCAGTGGTCAAAACATCGCCTACAAAGGGTAGTCTGCAGCAAATGCATATAAGAGGTACAAAAATCACCCACAAAGTGCAACAAACATCACAGACAAAGGGTGGTCTGCAACACATGCAGAGCATTGGTACAAACATCACCCACAAAGAATGGTCTGACACAGGCATAGCAGTTGTACAAACATCATCCATAAAGGGTGATATGCAACATATGCATAGCACTGGTACAAACGTCACACAGACATTGTGGTATGCAACACATGTATAGCAGAGTTAAAAACGTCACCCACAAATTGTGGTTTGCAACAAATGCATAGCAGTGGTACAAACATCACACACAAATTGCGGTCTGCAACACATGCATATCCGTGGTATAACCATCACCCACACATTTTGGTCTGCAGCAAATACATAGCAGTGGTATAAAATTACCCACAACGTTTGGTCTGAATAAATGCATTGCCATGGTTAACATCACCCAGACAGTTGTGTCTAAACAAATGCATAACAGTGGTACAAGCACCACCCACAATGTATGGTCTGAACAAAACAAAGCAGTTGTACAAACATCACTACCATAGTGCGGTCTGAACAAATGCAGAACCGTGGCACAAACATCACCCACAAAATGCGGTCTCCAACACATGCATAGCAGTGGTACAAACATCACCCAGAAAAGGTGGTCTGACACAGGCATTGCAGTGGTATAAACATCACCCAGAAATGGTGGTCTGCAACACAGGCATAGCAGTTGTACAAACATCACCCACAAAGGATGGTCTGCAACACATGCATAGCAGTGATACAAACATCACTCACGCAGTGCAGTCTGCAGCAAATGCATAGCAGTGGTAAAAAAACATCAACCACACAGTGCGGTCTGCGACAGATGCATAGCTGTGATACAAACATGACACACAAAGGGTGGTCTGCAACACATTCATAACACACAAAGTGCGGTCTGCAAAACATGCATAGCAGTTGTAAAAACATCACCCACAACGTTTGATCTGCAGCAAATACATAGCTTTGGTACAACATCACCTACAATGTGCTGTCTGCAACAAATCCATAGCAGTGGTATAAAATCACCCACAACGTTTGGTCTGAATGATTGAATTGCCATGGTACAAACATGACCCAGACAGTTGTGTCTGAACAAATGCATAACAGTAGTACAAACACCACCCACAATGCGTGGTCTGAACAAAAGCATAGCAGTTGTACAAACATCACTATCATAGTGCGGTCTGACCAAATGCATACCCGTGGTACGAACATCACCCACAAAATGCGGTCTGCAACACATGCATATCAGTGGTACAAACATCTCACACACAGTGGGGTCAGTGGTCTGCAACACATGCAGAGCAATGGTATAAACATCACCTACAAATGGTGGTCTGCAACACATGCATAACAGTGGTACAATATCACCTACAAAGGGTGGTCTGCAACAAATACATAGCAGTGGTACAAACATCAACCACACAGTGCGATGTGCAACATATGCATGCTCTAGGTGTTATAATATTGTACGTCGGAAATCCCTATGTAAAGTATGTACCAAGACGAGGTCCTAAGTAAATTGTGTTAATTGTCGAGGCTCAAATTAATCTGTGTACATTACCGAGTATTCAAATTTCAGTTTGATGCCAGTGTTTAAAGTTTAAAAAGTCCGTGGTACACGACGCCGTTATGTACATAAGAGTCGCTCCTCCATGGTATACCACGCCATTATGTAAGAGTCGCCCGTCCGTGCTAAACGAGGTTTAATATACATAAGAGACGCCCCTCCGTGGTACACGACGCCGTTATGTACAAAAGAGTCGCCCGTCCGTGGTACATGTCGCCGTTCAGTACAAAATAGTCGCCACTTCGTTGTACAAGACACCGTTATGTACATAAGAGTCGCCACTCCGTGGTACACGACACCGTTATGTACATAATAGTCGCCAATTCGTGGTACAGGACGCCATTATGTACCTAAGAGTCGAAAACACCGTGGTACACGACGCCATTATGTACATAAGAGTCGAAACTCCGTGGTACACGACGCAGTCATGTACATAATAGTCGCCACTCCGTGGTACACGACGCCGTTATGTACATAAGATTCGCCACCCCGTGGTACACGACACCGTTAGTACATAAGAGTCGCCACTCCGTGGTACACGGCGCCGTTTAGTACAAATTGGTCGCCCCTCCGTGGTACACGACGCCGTTTTGTACAAAATAGTCGCCCCTCCGTGGTACAAGACGCCGTTATGTACATAATAGAATTCCCTCCGTGGTTCACGACGCCGTTATGTACATAAGAGACGTACCTCCGTGAAACACGACGTCGTTATGTACATAAAATACGCCCCTGCATGGTACACGAGTCATGATGTAAACAAGAGTCGCCGCTGCGTGGTAAATGATCCTATAATGTATGTAACATACATCTGTTCGTGTTACACGAGGCCATAATGTACAAAAGAGACGCCCCTACATAGAACCCATCGCCATGATATTCATAAGACAAACCCCTCCGTGGTATACGATTTCGTGAGATAAATAACAGATACCGTATATGGTCAAGTGCTATGGTACACGACGCAATGTTGTACACAAGAGACGCACCTCCGAGATAAAGGTCGCCATATGTTACATGACCTTCTATTAATTATAATGCAGACGAGGGCAGGCTTAAGCCTTTCGTATCAACGCGTTGATAGTAAACATGAATTGTAACAGTAAACGCGTTTAGTTTTCACAATTATTCTAGTAAACGTGTGCTTGATTTGTTCATTGTTTAAAGTTGGTTTGTAAATTCATTCGGAACACCTATAATACAATGTTGACCGGCGTTCTCCTTCCGTATACATAATTTTGTACCTAAACTAAAAGAGGAAATTAACCCCGTTGCACTGATGCAAAATTCACAGTCACTTTGGCAACGTCGTGTTACGAATAGGGAAAAAGGCGTCAACAATATCTGTCTGAAACATCTAAAAGTCAAATTTTTTCAAAATACTCTCCGTTGTACGAAACCCACTTCTCCCATCTACGAACCCACTTGTCAAAGCACGACTTGAACTCTTCCTGTGGAATTTTTCTGATGGTTTCCCGGACAACAGTGGGCAAGTCATCAACGTCATCAAATCTGGATGGTCGGCAACTTCGCGCGAAGGATCGTTCTTGAAGGCGTTGAACCACTCATAAATTCTGGATTTCGACATTGAACTTTTGCCGTAAGTGTCCATGATCATGGAGACAGTCTCTGATTTAGTCTTACCCATTAACACACAACATTTTATCGAATAACGCTGTTCTAGTGCCATATCTACGGCTTCCGCATAACAAACGCTTTCTGCTTCCGTTGTTTACGTAAATGACGTCATATTTTAGCCCATAGCGTCACGTACGCCTTGGCGAAATGTCGCGGAAGCGGCACGTATATTTTGGCAGTGTTTGACGTTGGGAATATACCTGTATGAGCTCTTTAAAGACACGTAAATGTCAGACTTTTTTCAAGATTTGTCCAGTTTACCCCGCTCAATGCAACCCGACGTTACCATAGTTACTGTGTATTGTGCAGTTTAGCTATCACTTTATTTCTCTATTTTACATTCGATACAGTACTTATCAAGGACTTCAAAACCATATAATTAAAAAAGTTATGACACCTTTCCTGATACTTTTCGAACACCCCTCGTATATATCAAGTGTGGTTCACCTAGAGCATTAAATTTCTGAGAAACAAAGCTAAACGCACACACGTATCGCATAAATTGACGAATTCAGTCAAGGTCTTCAGTGGAACTACTCGGCGTAAGTGAGCTAAACGCACACATCGTCTACATTGAATGACGAAGTCAGTCAAGGTCTACATTGAAACCATTAGGTGTAATTTAAGCCAGTCAATGTCTTTAGTGGACCTACGTAACGTAAGTGAGCTGTACTAACCAATATACAAGTATGGTTCAACTCTCCGCCACTGAGGTGTACTAAACAATATATAGGTATGGTTCAACTCTCCGCCAGTGAGCTGTACTAAACAATATATAGGTATGGTTCAACTCTCCGCCAGTGATCTGTACTAACCAATATATAGGTATTGTTCAACTCTCCGCCAGTGAGCTGTACTAACCAATATATAAGTATTGTTCAACTCTCCGCCAGTGAGCTGTACTAACCAATATATAAGTATTGTTCAACTCTCTGCCAGTGAGCTGTACTAACCAATATATAGGTATGGTTCAACTCTCCGCCAGTGATCTGTACTAACCAATATATAGGTATTGTTCAACTCTCCGCCAGTGAGCTGTACTAACCAATATATAAGTATTGTTCAACTCTCCGCCAGTGAGCTGTACTAACCAATATATAGGTATGGTTCAACTCTCCGCCAGTGAGCTGTACTAACCAATATATAGGTATTGTTCAACTCTCCGCCAGTGAGCTGTACTAACCAATATATAAGTATTGTTCAACTCTCCGCCAGTGAGCTGTACTAACCAATATATAGGTATGGTTCAACTCTCCGCCAGTGAGCTGTACTAAGCAATATATAAGTATGGTTAAACTCTCCGCCAGTGAGCTGTACTAACCAATATATAAGTATTGTTCAACTCTCCGCCAGTGAGCTGTACTAACCAATATATAGGTATGGTTCAACTCTCCGCCAGTGAGCTGTACTAAGCAATATATAAGTATGGTTCAACTCTCCGCCAGTGAGCTGTACTAACCAATATATAAGTATTGTTCAACTCTCCGCCAGTGAGCTGTACTAACCAATATATAAGTATTGTTCAACTCTCCGCCAGTGAGCTGTACTAACCAATATATAGGTATGGTTCAACTCTCCGCCAGTGAGCTGTACTAACCAATGTATAGGTATGGTTCAACTCTCCGCCAGTGAGCTGTACTAACCAATATATAAGTATTGTTCAACTCTCCGCCAGTGAGCTGTACTAACCAATATATAGGTATGGTTCAACTCTCCGCCAGTGAGCTGTACTAACCAATATATAGGTATTGTTCAACTCTCCGCCAGTGAGCTGTACTAAGCAATATATAGGTATGGTTCAACTCTCTGCCAGTGAGCTGTACTAACCGATATATATGTATTGTTCAACTCCCCGCCAGTGAGCTGTACTAAGCAATATATAAGTATGGTTCAACTCCCCGCCAGTGAGCTGTACTAACCATTATATAAGTATGGTTCAACTCCCCGCCAGTGAGCTGTACTAAGCAATATATAGGTATTGTTCAACTCTCCGCCAGTGAGCTGTACTAACCAATATATAGGTATGGTTCAACTCTCCGCCAGTGAGCTGTACTAACCAATATATAAGTATGGTTCAACTCTCCGCCAGTGAGCCGTACTAACCAATATATAAGTATTGTTCAACTCTCCGCCAGTGAGCTGTACTAACCAATATATAGGTATGGTTCAACTTTCCGCCAGTGAGATGTACTAACCAATATATAGGTATTGTTCAACTCTCCGCCAGTGAGCTGTACTAACCAATATATAGGTATGGTTCAACTCTCCGCCAGTGAGCTGTACTAACCAATATATAGGTATTGTTCAACTCTCCGCCAGTGAGGTGTACTAAGCAATATACAAGTATGGTTCTGCTTGTGTGAATGTATCAAAAGCATCATGCAAAGAGTCAAAAAGAAAATATTCATGTGAAATATAAGGTTTGTTCTTAGTTATGTATTTCAATTCACTTATATTGGTTTCGATTTATTATTTAGCCATACATTTACCAACAAATAGATGATTAACTCTCCCATATATGTGTATACGAAACGGATATTTAATTAGATGGTAAATGAAGAGTACCTTTTTCCTCCCAGCTATTAACAAATTGTATTACTTGTTTTGTAATTAACCATGTCATATTATATTTGTAATATCTATGTTTTCTAAATTATACTTATCATGAGCCTCGATGATGATATAAATGTTCTTGTGCATACCTCATATATTCATGTAAACGTGAATTGAGGGAATACAGTGTATTGTATTGTATTGTATTGTATTGTATTGTATTGTGTTGTAAGACGGTCAATTTAAGTCTGCCTAGAAGTAGTAGTATAAGTTTGTATTTACCCTCGCCGTGTTGAAACTAGTCATTTTGGCGAGCTTTTTCAATAGAAGATTACGGAAGCCGAAGAGTCCTGTGGAAGCATAACGTATCTCGTCCAAGTAGTTTACTGTAGAAGGCATCAGCAGTGTTGTTGAAGAGTAGAAGTTCACCGCAGATAGCCTGGAGCAGATAAGATTAAAGATGATTCGAAGATTTCTTCAATGAAATGACTGCAAAGATGGTAAGTAGGTCGATCCTATTTCCGGCTCGAAAGTTAATTAGTAGCTCTCCGCCAATCAGAAGACTCATCATTCCCGTTCATACCACCGAACCAGCAGGACGTGTCCATCTACGACGGAGTGTTTTAGTTGTCATCAGCACTAAGTTTCTTCAAGCGATGTCGACGCGTCCTGCAGGGGGGATCCGGAACGTGACGACCATCATCGACCACCATCAACGTCGGGCCCAGTGGATTGTTTATATTGATTTCTTTCCCATCGAGCCGAACGTTGAAAGCGTATCAACACGTTCTGATACACTAGGGTGATACCGTGGCCCTTCTCAGGGCCGTTTTTTTGTAATCTGCCGAGACGTAACCATCACGAATACAATCAACCTACGAGATCTACACCTGTCGTGTGCTGGTGTAACTGTATCAGCTGTATTACTGATAACCCAGTAGACGACGGCGTATATGGCGGAGGAGACCATGGAGCATACACAGAATGGAGGACGCCGTAACATCACCTCCGCAAAAGTTGGGGAACTTTCCGGGGGTCGTTCACCATTCTGGGTTATATTCCAGGACGTAAACATCACGGGACAATAATTACGGGAACCTCAATCAACAGGATTGACCTACTAGAGAGGCTTCAATTCTCCTGTGTCCTGATTGGTCGAGAGCTTCAATCATCTTTTCGAGCCGGCAATCGGATTGACCTAGTCACAATTCTGCAGGCAATCCGATTGGCCAAAATCGTCAACGGAATTTCTAATCTACTTGGATTGAATCTTCAACTTCTGGCTATCAACGTTGGACTTCTTCACTAACCATCTACTGCTGCTGTTCTACAGTAAACCTGCTTGGACGACGTCCCAACTCCTAGACCCATCCAACTCTAATCATCTGACGAAAAGCTCGCCAAAAGGCCCAGTGCCATAGGGCGAGGGTAAAGAAAAACTACCACTCACTCAGAAGGCTCCACGCGTCTGTAGAAGTATCCCATGTAGGTCGATCCAGCTGTTCTGTTTTGTTGGTACTGGCTCCTCCGTTGTACTCACTGATATAACTGAACTTATATCAGAGAGTATCGCGCAGGGTTAATCCAACTTCGGTATCCATGGTGGGTTATAGTGAGTCATCGTGTTCCATCGTAGGCTGCCTCTTGTCATCATATGCGGGGACTCGCAGTGACCAGGGGCATCTCGCTGGTACAACGTCAGTCTTCAGTAGAAGCTTTCAATCGTCCATCTTTAGGGCCACGTAAAACATATATACATATGTACAGCATAAACTACTATTGAAAACACATACTGTACAGCTTTTTGGTAATGTACTGCACAGCATGGAATGGATGATTCCAGACAGCGGCACACCATGCGGGGTCACTTGTCCCGAACGGCCGCATGACGTCCTGCCTGTTCGATGGTCTTAACTGGAATGGTCTGCCTAGAAGAGCACATAACTACTAACGTTTTAAATACAATGTCTTGGCTTGGCCAATTTCACAGTTTTTGTCTTGTCCAATTTCACAGTTTTATTAAAGAAACCACAGATATATTAATAATTAGGTCTGTGAAGAAACCAAGAGTTTTAATGAAACAAAGGAAATGCAAACAAAGGCAACATATCACTTCTCAATAAACTAATCGGAGGCAAACATATTTCTTTCATATAGAAATAGATAATTACCACCTTCTTTCATAATAGTGTGACTATTTATGACTATTTATAACACCTTGTTACAAAACGTCATGTTCACAAATTGTTGGTTTGCTTGTTCAAAGTGACATGTAATTGTATAACAATAAAGTGCTAATGGTAAATATTTAATCACTTGAACTTGTAAATATTATTAAGTCGCCAGAATAGAGAAACTGATTATGATAAATTAATGTTTAATGCAGTGTTTCAATTAGAAACTTGCAAATAAGTTAAAACATATATATTGATGTAATTACCTTACCACAAATATATACCCTACATATGTTCCACACATAATGATACAATTTACGCACCGTACATATTGATGCAATTGAAGGACGACGCATATATATGCTGCATATATGCCACACATAGTGATGCAATTCGCGTACCACTCATATATACGCTACATATATGCCACACATAGTGATGCAATTCGCGTACCACACATATAGACGCTACATATTTGTTACACAAATAGATCACACATAATGATTCAAATCGCGCACCCCGCATATTGATGCAATTCAAGGACGAGGCATATAGACACTGCACACGTGCCACGCATATTTATGCAATCCACGTTCCACACATAACGACGCTACATACGTGCCACATTTACTGATGCAATTCACGCACCACGCATATAGGCCCTACATATGTTCCATACATATGGATGTTGCATGTGCACCACAAAAGCTTTATTTGCACACGTACTGCACATTTGCTAACTACATGTGAACAGCATACATGTATCTGTATTTGTAAACATTTAATATGTTAACATGTGCATGTACTACGCTAGTATAAATAAAGACGTGTATTCTTTCTTAAGTTTCATTTTTGTTTCTGTTTGTGCACCTATTCCATGCACCTTCCAGAAAACTAGGTTATGTAAAGCTACGGGACTATATACATTGTAGAATCTAGCACGATGTCTGAAAGGTTTCTGGCCAAGAATTAGGGCAACTATTATAATATCCGATGCAGCTTCTGGAAACATTTGGTCTGCAAGGCAGCGGAGGTAACTAATGAGAGACACCCCTCCGTGATATGTGATGCACCTATATACATACGAGACGTCTCTCCGTGGTACAATAAGCCATGATGTACATAAGAGACGCCCCTCTGCGGTTTCATGATGCCCTTATATACATAAGAGACGCCCCTCCGTGGTACATGATGCTCTTATGTACATGAGAGACGACCCTCCGCGGTACATGAAGCCATGATGTACATCAGAGAAACCGCCCGTAGTACACGACGACATGGTGTACAAAATAGAAGCCCCTCCGTGCTGTACGACGCAACGATGTACGTTATAGACACCCTTCCGTGGTACACAACTCCGTGGTGTATTAAACAATGCCACTCCGTGGTACATGACTCCGTGATTAACATAAGAGACGCCCGTCCGTGGTACACGACGCCTTTTTGTACATAAGAGACATCCCTACGTCGTATACGACGCCTTGGTGTAATAAAGAGAGGCCCCTGAGTGATACAAAACGCCATGATGTGCATAAGAGACGCCCATCCGCGGTACACGACACCAGGATGTACTTCCTATACGTCCCGACCGTGATACTCGACGCCGTGATGTGTATAAGAGCAGCCCATCTGTGGAAGATGACGCCGATTTATACATAAGAGCTGCCCCTCCGTGGTATTCGACGCCATGATGTGTATAAGAGACGCCCCTACCATGGTACTCGACGCCATTATGTGTATAAGAGAAGTCCCTCGTCGTACACGACGTCATGATGTGTATAAGAGAAACACCCGTGGTACACGACGTCATGATGTGTATAAGAGAAATCCTACGTGGTACACGACGTCATGATGTAAAAACTATTGGACTCACGATTTACAAATATAGATATAGATAATTCAACTATAGGTGAGGTACAATACATTATTAAAGGGACTGGATGCGATTGGTAAGAATTAAAGGTGTCAATCCAAATACGAATACAACCATCATAGTGTGTTTAATAATCATGTTTAATGTACATATGCACCTAACTGGGATCCAGTATCCTTACGAATCATGTATTGATAATGAAATAGTTTGGTACTGAAAACTAGACGACTCGGCTAGATCTGTTATATACGTAATTAATAGCAATTCATGGGACGCTTGGAGACTCTTATTTGTGTTTTCCTTAGTAATAAAAGTACACGTTGTTTGAATTGTATGTATACTTAGATAGATTATTTATTTCCACCAATGTACAGTAGAGTATATACATATAATTGTAACATATAATACAAATTCAAAATATAACATTAGCAAAGGTTAACGTATATATATCATGGATCAGAACTATATACATCACGCAATACATGTCGATTAATGATTATTTTACATTAGACTAAACATGAGCACAGCATTTGAAATAAATACTATTTATATGAATCGTATATTGCCATGTATTACCATATGCATGACTATCGCCGAAACGAAACGCAAGAAGACAAAATTGTGCAATATACTCAGCTTAAGTTAGTATAATAACACTACATATTGTCATTTACCATATTTATTACTCTTGCCGAAACGAAACTCAAGATGAAAAAACGGAGTTTACTCAGCTTAAATTAGTTTACGCATTCTCTCATAATATAGACTTAGTAAGCATAGTATGAACCACTATTGCAAATATTATTTCATTTTCAAAACGCAGCCTGGTCGTCAATTTTCATAAACAATAATTAAAGTATCTAATATATTACCTGAACACCTGGATAGAGTTTTGATAAACAGTTTTGTAGTGTTATTTAGCGGGTTAGATTCTTTAACCCGAATATAACACCCGGCTTAAATTAATGCATATGAAACATTTCATATGAAAATTAAGTACATTATGAACGATTTCGTTTAGTATTTGATTTGACACCAATCACTCTCCCAAATCTCCTTCAGTTTCCTTAATGTTCATAATTAACTAATTAAGGTGGTTCGTGCATTGATAGATTCATAGTACGGTAGAATAAATTATCCACATATACAGTATGTATGCATATTAACCAGATTGAGTTTGTTTAGAAATTCACAAATAAGTGCTGCGAAAAATTGCCCACACAAGGTGCGGTTATATACATTACATGCTCTATATTATTCATATACATGCACACAATTGGTGGGGGGGGGGGGGGGCGGAGAGTGGGGGGGGGGGGGGGTGGTACATTGCCCACACAAGGTGCGGTTATATACATTACATGCACTATATTATTCATATACATGCACACAATTGTGGGGGAGGGTGGGGTGGGTGGTACATGCCCCCACAAGGTGCGGTTATATACATTACAAACTCTATATAATTCATATGTGTCACACATTTATGCAACTCATGTATCACGCGACATAATACATATGTGTCACACATTGATGCAACTCATGTACCACGCGACATACATATGTGTCACACATTGATGCAAATCATGTCCCACGCATACAAACATGCATATTTGTCACACATTGATAAA
>JAWPHD010014175.1:0-63088 GCA_037043455.1 Cyrtodaria siliqua | reverse complement strand
AACTCACAGAACATCCAAATAAATTATTTCACTGAAATTGTCAGTCAGCTGTGGTTTTGTTTCGTTGTTCCAGCATATTATTTATTTCTGCTTTAAATTATGTATAATGATCTTTACCAAACATTACCAGATTGTTATGATAAGGCCTTCATTTTCCCGTATTTCAGCAAAACTTTGCTGGGATGATCAGTACCGAGCCTAGTTGTGCATAGTGTCACCTTGTTCCGGTTGAATGATTTTTGGTGGAGTTAACGGCCCTTTAAAGGTTTTAATACACATACGTTTTATGGACTAGTTCTGCTGAATCCCTGGCCGGATTTCAACGAAACTTGGCAAGGATGATCATTATCAAGCCTAGTTGTGCATGTCATCACCGTGTTCCAGTTGAACAATTTTTGACAGAGTTATGGCCCTTTACAGGTTTTAATACACAAACTGTGTCCATACTAGTTCTGCTGAACCCCTGGCCGAATTTCAATGAAACTTGGCATGGATGATCAGTACCAAGCCTAATTGTGCATAACAAAAATGAACAAAACTTGTCAGTCATTACGCTTCACTTTTCACTTGTGCAATGACTGGACTACCTCTTGATTGTACCTACTGAAACACCAACTAAGGGAGGTGGGTGCATGAGCTTTCGTCCCTCGGGTTTTCTGGTCGTACCCTAGATTGGTTTTCTCTTTAGCTGCAACTACTATGGTTGTTCAGTACGATTCTGGATACATCCTGAGATTTTTATTATGTTGTATGTGTTTCTTTAGTTAGTTTCTCTGGATGTGGACTTTATTGTTAGAGAATTCCTTTTGATGGGATGTAGTTTTGTGTACACTGTCTTGTCTATTTGGGCGCTGAAGACAGGATAATAGCGAGGATTGCGCATAGAAAATCGAGTCAAGCTTACCAGTAGGCCTTATTGCCTACTGACCGTTCCAAGTCGGTAACCCTGTCTTCACCACCCTTTCTGTTGTGTTTTGTCTTTTTCATTGTATTATTAAGTCCTTGTTTGCAGTACAGGGCGGACCTACGATGCCATTGCGTTCGGACGCTGTGGTTTCTATAGGACCCTATATCTCATTTTTGTGATTAAATGCATTAACGTTTGAAATACGTATTTGTTTCGAAATTTATTCATTGTATTTATCAGTCATGTCAACTTTGCACAGAATTGATTCACTCGGCATCACATTATTTGTACTTTTTCTGGCGATTGATTTACCCGCAGAAAAAAAAAATCGTCCTCGGGAGATGAAAAAAAAATTGAGTCGCGGCAATTTGAATGAGTCGGTCGGGTAACTCCAAACAAACACTTTTTTAATTTAGGCCTATATATTTACTGACCGTATTTTAGTGTGTATATTGCGCATCCATGTATGTGCTCAACCCCTTCTCAGAGGTCAAACCTGGGTAAAAACAGTTGTTTCCATGTATAATGCGCATCAAAATATTATTTTTCCAAGATGAACCATTCGCCGAAAATAACAGATTAAAATTACTATCAATACCTTTTTATGACCCGTCACGAAAGTGGTGCGGGCATATAGTGTTACCCTTGTTCGTCCTTACGTCCATACGTCCCGTACGCCACGTTTTTACATTCAAGTTTTTTATTAAGTCAATTTCTCAGATACCAAAAGCTGTACAGTTTTCAAACTTCATACACACTTACATCTGTATGACAGCAAAATGATCCTACTCGAATTAGGTCAATATAACTTTGACCTACTTTTTAGCTCTACTGATCAAAGATCAGCAGAGCGTATGCCGTGGTGCGGCGTCCGTCTTCCGTCCGTTAACTTTTTTTTGTGGTGACTACTCCTCTGAAACTACTACGCGGAACACCTGTCTAGTTTATTAACTCAGTTTCTCAGATACCAAAAGTCATAAAGTTTCCTACCTTCATACACACTTATATGTATATGACACCAATATGTTTCTACCCAAATCAGATCAATATAAATGACCTTGATCTACTTTTTACTGTTAATTTACATTAAAGTCTTACATTTAAGTTTTTAGCTCTGCTGGCCGTCGTCCGTCCGTCGTCTGTCCGTCTGTTAACGTTTACCTTGTTAAGACGATAAGGCCTTCATTTTTGATCCGATCTTTATTAAACGTTAACAAATTCTTAATATCAATGAAAGCTCAGAAAAGTTTGAAAACCAGCATGATTAAACCAGTAACAGCAGAGTTATGGCCCTTGGTTTAGTTAAACATGATATATTTTGCTTTGTTAAGACAATAGGGCTTTCGTTTTTCATCCGATATTTACCAAACATTACCTGATTGTTAATATCAATGGAAATTAGGACAAGTTTGAAAACCAGCCAAATCAAACCTGTAACAGTGGAGTTATGGCCTTGATTTAGTTAAAAATGCTATATTTTGCCTCGTTAAGACGATAGTGGCTTCATGTTTCATTCGATCTTTACCAAACTTGACCAGATTGTTTCTATCAATGAAAGCTTGAACAAGTTTGAAAACCAGCCAGATAGGACCAGTAACAGCGGAGTTACGGCCCTTGGTTTAGTTAAAAATGCTATATTTTAGCCCGTTAAGACGATAGGGGCTTTATTTTTCTTCCGATCTTTACCAACCTCTACCATACTGTTACTATCAATGAAAGCTCGGGGAGGTTAGAAACCCAGCCAGTTCGGACCAGTAACAGCGAAGTTAAGGCATTTGATTTTCTGAAATATGCTATAGTTTGCCTCAAGACGATAGGGCCTTCATTTTTCATCCGATCTTTATCAAACTTTACCAGATTGTTAATATCAATGAAAGCTCGGAAAAGTTTGAAAACCAGCCAGATTGGACTATTTCCACTGGAGTTATGGCCCTTGATTTTCTGAAAAATGCTACATTTTGCCTCGTTAAGACGATAGGGCCTTCATTTTTAGCTCTACTGGCCAAGGGCTTATGGGATGGCGAGTTGTCCGTTGTCCGTCGTCCGTCGTCCGTCCGTCCGTTAACTTTTACATCGTTAAGACGATAGGGCCTTTGTTCTTCATACGATCTTTACCAAACTTTTACAGATTATTAATATCAATGAAAACTCGGACAAGTTCGAAAACCAGCCATATCGGACCAGTAACAACAGAGTTATGGTCCTTGATTAAGTTAAAAATGATATATTTTGCCTCGTTAAGACGATAGAGCCTTCATTTTTCATCCGATCTTTATCAAACTTACCAGATTATTAATATCAATGAAAGCTCGGACAAGTTCGAAAACCAGCAAGATCGGACCTTGATTTAGTTAAAAATTCTATATTTTGCCTCATTAAGACGATAGGGCCTTCATTTGTCATTCGATCTTTACCAAACTTTAACAGATTGTTAATGTCAATGAAAGCTTGGGACAAATTTGAAAATCAACCAGATCGGACCTGTAACAACGGAGCTATGGCCCTTGATTTAGTTAAAAATGCTATATTTTGCCACGTTAAGACGATATGGCCTTCATTTTTCAACATATCTTTACACAACTTTAACAGATTGTTAATGTCAATTAAAGCTCGGTCAAGTTCGAAAACCAGCTAGATCGAACCAGTAATAGCGGAGTTACGGCCCTTGATTTAGTTAAAAATTCTATATTTTGCCACATTAAGACGATAGGGCCTTCATTTGTCATCCGATCTTTACCAAACATTACCAGATTATTAATGTCAATGAAAGCTCGGACAAATTTGAAAAACAATCAGATAGAACCAGTAATAACGTAGCTGTGCCCTTGATTTAGTTAAAAATGCTATATTTTGCCACGTTAAGACGATATGGCCTTCATTATTCATCCGATCTTTACTAAACTTTAACAAATTGCTAATGTCAATTAAAGCTTAGACAAGTTCGAAAACCAGCCAGATCGGACCAGTAGCAGGGGAGTTATGGCCCTTGATTTAGTTTAAAATGCTATATTTTACCTCGTTAAGATGATAGGGGATTCATGTTTCATCCGATATTTACCAAACTTTACCATATTGTTACTATCAATGAAATCTCGGAGAAGTACGAAACCCTGCCAGAATTCAATAAAACTTGGCAAGGAAGATCAGTATCAAGCCTGGTTGTGCATGTCATTGCCGTTTTTCGGTCGGATGATTTTTGGCAGCGTTATGGACCTTTAAAGGTTTTAATACACAAACTTTGTCCAGACTAGTCTCTTCTGAATTCCTGGCCGGATTTCAACGAATCTTGGTGGGGATGACGAGTACCAAGCCTAGTTGGGCAGAGTTATGACCCTTTAAAGGTTTTAATACACGTACTTTGTACAGACTAGTTCTCCTGAACCTGTGGCCAGATTTCGCGAAACGTGGAAAGGATGATAAGTACCAAACCTTATTGCGCATGTCATCGCCATGTTCTGGTTGACTGATTTTTGACAAAGTTCTGGCCCTTTATACACAAACTTTAGTCAGTAGAGCATCCACAAAACTCTTGGGCCTCTTGTTCGTGTTTGTGTTTCGATGATAAAGAATCTATTTCACTGGTTTAGAAACAAACTCGTATTCTTGATTTGGCGTTGGCCATTTTTTATTTCTTTAGCCGGCAGAGCTTATGGGATGGCGAGTTGTCCGTTATACGTCGTCCGTCCATTAACTTTTGTCTCGTTAACATGATAGATCCTTCATTTATATTCTGATCTTTTTCAAATTTTACAAGATTGTTGATATAAATGAAGACTCGGACAAGTTTGAAAACCAATTCGGACAAGTAACACCAAAGTTATGGCCATTGATTTGGTTAAAATTGCTGTATTTTGTCTCGTTAACACGATAGAGCCTTAAGTTTCATCCGATTTTTTTGAAACATTACCAGATTGTTGATATCAATGAAAGCTCGGACGAAACCAGCTAGATTGGACCATTTACATTGGAGTGATGGCCCTTGAATTTCTGAAATATGCTGTAATTTGGCCTCGTTAACATGATTATATAGGGCCTTTTTTTTCATCCGATCTTTTTCAAACGTTACCAGATTGTTGATATCAATGAAATCTCGATTAAATAGGAGAACCATCCAGACTTTACCATTTATACCGGAGTTCTGGCCTTTGATTTTCAGAAATATGCAATTTGTCCTCGTTAACAGGATAGGTCCTTCATTCTTTACCCGACATTTTTCAAAATTTACCAGAATTTTATCAATTAAAGCGCAGACGAGTTTGAAAACCAGCTAGTTTAGATCAGTAGCACCGGAGTTATGGCCCTTGGCTTTATATAATATTTTCAACTCTGTATCTCAGTGTCAAATATAAAGACAATATAGAATGAATCCCTGTCAGAATGGGGGTTCCTGTACAGATGGTATCAAGACCTACACACGTCGATGTCTGACTGGCACATCAGGAAATCAGTGTGAAGTCAGTAAGTTACACAAACATGTTTATAAAATAGAGGATTTTTAAGAAATAGTGGTGCTATGTTACCATGGCATAGAAGATGAAAACAAAACAGAGTTCTGTAAAAGGAAGTATATTTGTCTATGGTAGTTCAGCAATTAGTTTATTCCTTTTCTTTAATTCAGATGCAAATAACTGTAGTCCCAATCCCTGTCAGAATGGGGGTTCCTGTACAGATGGTATCAACACCTACACATGTCAGTGTCTGACTGGCACATTTCGAAATCAGTGTGAAATCAGTAAGTTACACAAACGTGTTTATAAAATACAGGATTTTTAAGAAATAGTGGTGCTATCTTACCATGCCATAGAAGATGAAGACAAAACAGAATTCTGTAAAAGGAAGTATATTTGTCTATGGTAGTTCAGTGACTAGTTTATTCCTTTTCTTTATTTCAGATGCAAATAACTGTAGTCCCAATCCCTGTCAGAATGGAGGTTCGTGTACAGATGGTATCAACACCTACACATGTCAGTGTCTGACTGGCACATCTGGAGACCAGTGTCAAGACAGTAAGTTAGACTGACATATTTATAAATGTACAAGATTTGTAATATATTGTGTTACCATGACAGGAAATGAAAGCAATGGTGAATTCTGCAATAGAGATGTAAATAATATTAAAGGAATAGGGTTTGCTTGTACTGCGTCTTGCACTACCAACATAATTATGTTTTTAAGATTCTGCATCTCGAAAAGTAATATATCCTTTTAGCATTCCATTGACTTTAAATAATAGTATAGTTAGGTTCATCTCTGTTTTTAAGTGTCAAAGATAAAGACAAGACAGATGAAAGCGTACTGGTCTATGGTAGTTCAGCAATTAGTTTATTCCTAATTTATTTCTTTATTTCAGATGCAAATGACTGCATTTCCAATCCCTGTCAGAATGGGGGTTCCTGTACAGATGGTATCAACACCTACACATGTCAGTGTCTGACTGGCACATCAGGAAATCAGTGTGAAGTCAGTAAGTTACACAAACATGTTGATAAAATATAGGATTTTTAAGAAATAGTGGTGCTATGTTACCATGGCATAGAAGATTAAAACAAAACATAGTTCTGTAAAAGGAAGTATATTTGTCTATGGTAGTTCAGTGACTAGTTTATTCCTTTTCTTTATTTCAGATGCAAATGACTGTAGTCCTAATCCCTGTCAGAATGGGGGTTCCTGTACAGATGGTATCAACACCTACACATGTCAGTGTCTGACTGGCACATCTGGAGACCAGTGTCAAGACAGTAAGTTAGACTGACATATTTATAAATGTACAAGATTTGTAATATATTGTGTTACCATGACAGGAAATGAAAGCAATGGTGAATTCTGCAATAGAGATGTAAATAATATTAAAGGAATAGGGTTTGCTTGTACTGCGTCTTGCACTACCAACATAATTATGTTTTTAAGATTCTGCATCTCGAAAAGTAATATATCCTTTTAGCAGTCCATTGACTTTAAATAATAGTATAGTTAGGTTCATCTCTGTTTTTAAGTGTCAAAGATAAAGACAAGACAGATGAAAGCGTACTGGTCTATGGTAGTTCAGCCATTAGTTTATTCCTAATTTATTTCTTTATTTCAGATGCAAATGACTGCATTTCCAATCCCTGTCAGAATGGGGGTTCCTGTACAGATGGTATCAACACCTACACATGTCAGTGTCTGACTGGCACATCAGGAAATCAGTGTGAAGTCAGTAAGTTACACAAACATGTTGATTAAATATAGGATTTTTAAGAAATAGTGGTGCTATGTTACCATGCCATAGAAGATGAATACAAAGCAGAATTCTGTAAAAGGAAGTATATTTCTCTATGGTAGTTCAGTGACTAGTTTCTTCCAAATGTATTCCTTTTCTTTATTTCAGATGCAAATGACTGCATTTCCAACCCCTGTCAGAATGGGGGTTCCTGTACAGATGGTATCAACACCTACACATGTCAGTGTCTGACTGGCACATCAGGAAATCAGTGTGAAGTCAGTAAGTTACACAAACATGTTGATAAAATATAGGATTTTTAAGAAATAGTGGTGCTATGTTACCATGGCATAGAAGATGAAAACAAAACATAGTTCTGTAAAAGGAAGTATATTTGTCTATGGTAGTTCAGTGACTAGTTTATTCCTTTTCTTTATTTCAGATGCAAATGACTGTAGTCCCAATCCCTGTCAGAATGGGGGTTCCTGTACAGATGGTATCAACACCTACACATGTCAGTGTCTGACTGGCACATCTGGAGACCAGTGTCAAGACAGTAAGTTAGACTGACATATTTATAAATGTACAAGATTTGTAATATATTGTGTTACCATGACAGGAAATGAAAGCAATGGTGAATTCTGCAATAGAGATGTAAATAATATTAAAGGAATAGGGTTTGCTTGTATTGCTTCTTGCACTACCAACATAATTATGTTTTTAAGATTCTGCATCTCGAAAAGTAATATATCCTTTGAGCAGTCCATTGACTTTAAATAATAGTATAGTCAGGTTCATCTCTGTTTTTAAGTGTCAAAGATAAAGACAAGACAGATGAAAGCGTACCGGTCTATGGTAGTTCACCAATTAGTTTATTCCTAATTCATTTCTTTATTTCAGATGCAAATGACTGCATTTCCAATCCCTGTCAGAATGGGGGTTCCTGTACAGATGGTATCAACACCTACACATGTCAGTGTCTGACTGGCACATCAGGAAATCAGTGTGAAGTCAGTAAGTTACACAAACATGTTGATAAAATACAGGATTTTTAAAAAATAGTGGTGCTATGTTACCATGGCATAGAAGATGAAAACAAAACAGAGTTCTGTAAAAGGAAGTATATTTGTCTATGGTAGTTCAGTGACTAGTTTATTCCTTTTCTTTATTTCAGATGCAAATGACTGTAGTCCCAATCCCTGTCAGAATGGGGGTTCCTGTACAGATGGTATCAACACCTACACATGTCAGTGTCTGACTGGCACATCTGGAGACCAGTGTCAAGACAGTAAGTTAGACTGACATATTTATAAATGTACAAGATTTGTAATATATTGTGTTACCATGACAGGAAATGAAAGCAATGGTGAATTCTGCAATAGAGATGTAAATAATATTAAAGGAATAGGGTTTGCTTGTACTGCGTCTTGCACTACCAACATAATTATGTTTTTAAGATTCTGCATCTCGAAAAGTAATATATCCTTTTAGCAGTCCATTGACTTTAAATAATAGTATAGTTAGGTTCATCTCTGTTTTTAAGTGTCAAAGATAAAGACAAGACAGATGAAAGCGTACTGGTCTATGGTAGTTCAGCCATTAGTTTATTCCTAATTTATTTCTTTATTTCAGATGCAAATGACTGCATTTCCAATCCCTGTCAGAATGGGGGTTCCTGTACAGATGGTATCGATGTAGCACGCCAATTACGAATACTCGATAATTCAGAATTATCGACACGCCATTTGCGAATTCGTAAATGGCCCCTCCAATTACGAATAATTTTCAAATAACGTCTTTCTCGGGTTATAAGTGTTAAATTTATAAAAAATAACGGTATTCAAACTAAGTACCATGAATATTTATATATTAGACCGGAAAAACACACAACAAAACGGGAGAAATGTGCCAGTTTAGTATCCTGCGGTTTTTGCATAATTTCTTTGTTTTGTTTTTTCCTCGTGGTTATATTATGTCATAATGATCGATATATTATGATTATTTAAACTCTTTATTTACCATATCATTTGTTTAAATAAAAAAAAGTTATATATGTAGTCTTATGTGTTTGCATTACATGCTGTTTATAAGCCGCTTAAAATATCAACAGGGAAATCTCAAATTTACGTTCTCCGTGATATTTTCTAAACAGGGACAAGATGTCGCATCAAGTTCGTCAACCTCATAAACAGAATAAATAAGTACCTAATGTTATGAAAAAGAATGAATGGATTATGTTTGTTCAAATCTTAATCAGAGAAGTAATACCACACACCGTATCTAAAAGTCAAATTGATATCAAATTGCACTTATTCCACATCACCGTCACCGGAGGCCAGAACTTATCATGGCCAACCAGTGATCGTAGGAACACCCTAGACAGCAATATACTGTGTAACTATAATATAGTTTTAACCTTTTAACTTATAAATACTCAAGACTACTGTGTTTGTCTGGGCATGAACAGATATATTATGTTTATTGAAACCAACCTATGCTTTTGCTCGAAAACATAGTATAAATGCCATAAATATAAGTTAGTTGATCATTATCCTAGTTTCTCGAAGGTTATGTTCGATAACTATTTTCGCTTGGTTTATCGAAACTTATAAAAACTATACTTTCGCTTGAAAACCTAGGTTACCCGTCTCTATAATTTCCACGTAATTCCGAATTAAGTCTGCGGAATAAATTCAGAATTCCAATCTTTGGAGTAATGGACAGAAGTTTTACTAGAAAATAAGTCGGACTTCGAAAATAAATAATAAAGAATTTCCACGAATAAATTCATTTTTGACTTTCCGATAAAGTCTTCGGCTTTCCGATATCTTTGGACAAAATTGTCCAAAAATGTGTTTCTTCGGAAAATATTTGGACATCGGCAATAGTTCGGCTAAAACTCAGACAAAAGCATTTTCTCTGGAAAACATTTGGACGTCTGGTATTTCCTTTGGAAAATATTCGGACATCGGCATTTCCTTCTGGAAACATTCGGACATCGGTATTGTTTTTTGAAAATATTTGGACATCGGCATTTCTTCGTAACTTGAATATTGCAATTCTGTTGCGGAAATTATTCCAATTGATGCTAGATTTCCAGAATAATTTGAAATTTCAGATAATCTGATTTTCTTCGGTAAAAAGTTCGCTTTCAAATTTATGCAGAAGAATTATCTGATTAATAGAAAATAGAAAAGCAAATATGCAACCATGCAACCTTTTTCTGCTAAATAATACAACGGGACAGGAAAGGACGGGACGCGAAATAAATTAGTGGAGTGTAACCTTATAAGGTATTAAAATTCATAGTGTGTAACTTTATGAAGTGTTCATTATGTATGTTCAAATCATAAAAAATATGAACAAATAATTAAAAAACTTAGTAAAATCGTGTGTAAAAATTAGTGGAGTGTAATCGTATGAAGTTTGTATAATTAGTGGAATGTAACCTTATGTGGTTCTCATGATGTATTTTCACAAAATACCAAAAAGGAAAAGCAATATGCAACCATGCAACCATTATTTTATTAAATAATGCAATGGGAAGCAATGTGACACAACGTAAATTCGTGGAGTGTAACCTTATGAGGTCTTAAAATTTGTAGTGTATAACTTTATCAGGTTATTATTACGTATTTTCACATCATAAAAAAAGAAGAAAAAAAATATGCAACCATTATCTGTTAAATAACAGGACAAATAATTAAAAACTAAGTGCAATCTTATGTAAAAAATAGTGTTGTGTAACCTTATGAAGTCTTGTAATTAGTGGAATGTCACCGTATGTGGTTTTCAAAATGTTTTTTCACATCATATATGTAACAAAAATGAAAAGCAAATATGCAACCATATAACTATTATGTGTTAAATAATAAAAGGTGGCGCGATGCGCCATAAATTAGTGGAATGTAACCTTATGAGGTCTTAAAATTAGTAGTGTGTGACTTCATGAAGATTTCATTATGTATTTCAAATCATAAAAAAAGAAAAAGAAAATATGAAACCATTATCTGTTAAATAACAGGAGAAATAATTAAAAACAGTGGAATCATATGTAAAAATTAGTGGAGTGTTACCTTATGAAATCTGTATAATTAGTAGAATGTAACCTTATGTGGTTCTCATAATGTATTTTCACAAAATACCAAAAAGGAAAAGCAAATATGCAACCATGCAACCACTATTTGTTAAATAATGCAACGGGAAGCGACGTGACACAACGTAAATTAGTGGTGTTTAACCTTATGAGGTCTTACAATTAGTAGTGCATAACTTTATGAGGTTATTATTACATATTTTTCGCATCATAAAAGATGAAAAAGAAACATATGCAACCACTATCTGTTAAATAACAGGACAAATAATTAAAAACTTTGCGGCCCGCCCATGCATGAAAATTGCCCGGAGGGGCACCTGGGGTCTTCCTCCACCAATGGAAGCTGGAAAGTCGCCATATGACCTTAGCTGTTGGTGCGACTATAAAATCCAATTCAATCAATTAAAAACTTTGCGAAATCTTGTGTAAAAGTTAGTGGAGTGTAACCTTATGAAGCCTGTATAATTAGTGGAATGTAACCTTATGTGGGTTTCATAACGTATTTTCACATCATACCAAAAATTAGAAGCAAATATGCAACCATGTCACTATTATCTGTTAAATAATAAAACGCGACGCGACAAAGTGATTCCTATATAGTCCCCGCTTCGACCCACTTCTTCGAAGCGGAGGTATAATAATACTTACTTTAATGGTATCCTCCATGAATAACGTACATTTATATCCTTGTTTTATAAGTTAATGTATCACTCCCAAATAAATACGACAGAACTTTTTGTATAAACACACTGCGTTTGTGTTTGAATATAGAAGCACCAGTTTCATTGGCTAATGAGTCACATAACTGTAACACAGCCAGCCTATAAAGTCTTAATTTGTGATCAGAATAAGATATTAGCATATGGATATCATAAATTCATTAGTATGAGTGTTGGATGTCTGTATGAATTAGCTAATCTCAAGTATTCATGATCAATGGGTTAAAAGTGTAAAAAGTGGAGCGCTGTGGTCTAATGGTATACAGTTGGACCCATGATCGCGAAGTCATGGGTTCGATCCCCACCATTGCGTCATATGCGTTGTTTCTCTGAGCAAGACATTTAAACTGCAATTGCTTAGTACTGGTTCTACCCAGGAAGACAGTGATTCAAATAAGGTTCATAGAGCTTCCGTTAAATCCATGTAAAATAAATAAGTTTAAACTAAAAATGAATCATGAATATAATTTAGTACTATCTGGGAGTAAGATTTTTTAAATGCTTACTGCAAATAAGCACTTACAATATATTCAATTTTTTTAGACGGACATGAACTAATTAAAAACAATTGTAGTGCTTATTTGCATATAGCATAGTCAGGGTTTTTATATTATAGTACATTATAGTATTAAAAACCGTTATAGTGTAGAATTTCTATGTATTAAAAAGAAAATATCCAACTATCACAAAAAAAATTGACCGTCATATATGGCCTAAAATGTGCTACAAATTACGTAAAACAATTTATTTTATGCTTAACAGTGAAATAGTGGGGAGGTTTTATCAATCATTGTCAAAAACAATTTTTTTTAATTTGTCTAGAAAATAACAGTTTAATATTTATCATTTGACTGTACCTAGTCTAACTAAGAAAATGAGCTATAGATTTTAAAACTCAGGTCAAGTATTTCAGAATTGTTGTCATTTAGTGAAAAATGTCAGATGGTCATTTTTGCAAAACTACCAGTTGCTATAAAAGTTATATCATTGGACTGGAAATAACTTAACTAAAAAAATGAGTCGTAGATTCGCATTCGAGAAAATATATAGTTTTCTCACTTCTCGATGAAATAAAATCTATTTTGTTAGAGTAGAGCACACATTGCATAACAATTTCTAAGTTAAAATTACCTAGAGCACACACTGCATAACAATTTCTAAGTTAAAATTACCTGTCACGAATCAGAGTCAATTTCACATTAAATAAAATGTTAAAATTCATATTGATGTATACGCATTACGAAATACATCGATGTCACTGCAAATGTTTCATTCAAAAAAAATAATTGTGCTAAAAAATTACCAGTGCTAAAAAATTAAAAGTTCTTCATGTTCTTTTCAGAATCAAAAAATGACTATGGCACATTGAAACACATTCCGAATGAAAATTATTGTAATGTCCGCGGAAAATATTGCGAAGTCCTACAGATATTGCGAAAAAATATGTGTATTTCCAAATTCGGAATTTTTTTCCGAACATTTCATGCGATTTTCGATATATTTCCACAGATATCTTCGAAATTCCGATTCTGACATCGGAAATTCTACAGACGGGTAATGGCCATAAACATAGGTTAATTGATTGATTATCCTAGTTTTCCACCATTACGTTTGATAACTAGCTAAACTAACCTATGCTTTCACTAACTTATACTTTTGCTCAAAAACAGAATAACGACCACAAACATTGCTCGGGATGTTTTTATATCTATAATTACCACATTCAAAAAGGGACAGAGGACAATTTTTGAAGTTTTTATTAAGAATTAATAACGCACCTCAGTTTAGTAATCCAGTATTATTTTGAGTTTAAACCTGCTTGCATATATCTAAATCTAGGTAAAAACACTTGGGATTTGTAAATTTTTTCTTTGTTATTTTACCATAGGTCTAAATATATTATTGGTTCAATATGATCAACATCTATTAAAATGCCGAAACAATTTGCTTTGAACTATTGAAATATTGATAATGATTTGCAAATATGCAAGTCAAGTTGAAAAACTAAAGGGATGCCGTAATTTAAACAAAATAAAGATTTATTTAACATTCAAACACTGTAACACAAAATGCAATCATGTGTGCCTAGCCTTTGAACTTGCCAAGATATTAACTGCTGGGGATTAACAAACAAGACAATTTATAATATAAATTGACAGGGTTATTTATTTTATCTATAAAATTGTAATTTGCATTGCAATATGGATATGATATTGCAGATGTGTATCTCAACTTGATAACTACTGCTGTGCACAGAGTCGAAGCAAGATACAAGTTAAATGAATTGAATTGGGGTTTTAAGGCACACCAACATATGAAAAGGTTATATGGCGCCTAACAGGCATGAACATGCCAGGCTCATCTTCCATGTACATCGAGATAAAATATGGAAAATGGGCCTAGAACCTTCTCACCCTGAACTGCATAGTTGCTACAAATTCTATCGTAGAAACTCCATTTATGCTGGAGCCATGTTTATTGTTTTTCTGTCACTGCTCTTTTGATGCGAGTAAGATAGCACCTGAAACAATGCAGGGATCATGATGAAGACCTTTAATGAACATGAACAAAAAATGATAAAATGAACATGAATTTGGGGGGATTCTACCCCTCTGCCTACCCCTCCAAAGGGATCTGCAGTGGCCCTCTTCTTTGCCCCGTGACCAAACGGGGGCCCCCGGGAACCACACGGGGCCCAAGTTAAATGAGCTAGTCAAAATAAATACCTGAATATATATATATATATATAACAAGATATCATCTATTGAACATATAATTAAAATCTATTAAATATACATAAATATAAAACAGATACTTCATAACAATTTTATGTATTTGCTTTTTATGGGGTTGGTTGAGATAAAATTAATGTTACATGTACATGATGTAATTCATAAATTATATGCAATAGAGAGGGGAGTGAGGACAGAGTATGTTCTGGCTCCCAAAGTGTCCATCCGGAAATTTTATAGTCATGAAATAGCAATTGACATAGAAAAGTAGCCTTTATTGTTTATTAAAGAGGGACAACTGCCAATCTTGAACATTTATTAGCATTAGCACCTTGTTTTTTTATGCAGTATCAAATGCTTGCATATAATTAAAAAGACATACAGCAATTTTGAAATTTTTATCAAGCATTAAAATTTGCATCTTGCTTTATTAATCCAGTAATATTTTAACTTTACACCTGATTGCATATAATTAAATGAAATTTTCAACTTTCTCTTCTTATTCTACTATAGGTTTAAATATAATATTGGAATGCCGCTAGTTTTTAAAAATTCAAGACTGCCTGGTGTCCCTTTAAATACAATTTTGAGTTTTTCTTTTATATTTGTTTTCTGCAA
Organism: Cyrtodaria siliqua; assembly: GCA_037043455.1. Taxonomy (NCBI): domain Eukaryota; kingdom Metazoa; phylum Mollusca; class Bivalvia; order Adapedonta; family Hiatellidae; genus Cyrtodaria; species Cyrtodaria siliqua. Next base: position 47,817 of record JAWPHD010014175.1, on the reverse strand, counting down.
GAGGTAATAAATAAATTAAAAACAGTGGAATCATATGTAAAAATTAAATAAATTATAAGTGCAATAACAAGCAGATCTAATGCTTTGAAAGTTATTAGCCACAATTACAATCATTGGTAAATTATAAGTTGAGTTCCAGGTTACATTTTTTTTCAAAGGGAAATAATTCAAACAGTATAATTCAGGGAGTTATGGTCCTTTATAAGATGTGTTTTTTTTGGATCATGCTGAAGCTGTTTTTCATTGTTGTAGACCTTATACCTTGCAAAAAATTAACAGACCCTGAACCCCGAACATATGAACATTCTGATGCTACTGCAAATAAAAAGGACTTGAATGTGTCCTAAATATTACTAATGGTTACAAAAATCTCACTCAAATACTTCTTTGATGATAGTAAGCATGATAAATAGTTAACAAACACCCAAACAATTCAAATATCGGCAATATAACTATTGAAATTTTGCTTGTAGAGTTTGTAAAAATACGTTTCCTTCAGCAGGATTTTTTATAAACCAAGGCCCACAGAATTGCCTTTTAATGTTTTATGTTTGTTTTTATAAAAATAATTCAATTATATTTTTTACTCTGCTAAAATATTTGTATGTAAATTAATTGAAAAAAGTGTAGATTGTTGTTCTCAAATTATTTACCATCCCAGGAACATACTGATGGCATAACAGTTATCAAGTCATAACCTGAAACAGTATGAATTAATATAATTCAACTTCAAATACAATTACAATAAAGTCAATAGCTTCAAAAATGTCATTTGTTTGAACTTGAATTTGCAAAGAAAGACAAATACTATACATATGCAGAAAAGCTGTGTTGTTCTGCCTCTGCCCAAATTAATTTAGAAACATTATCTTCATATTAAACAAATAAGTAACTTAAACTATGACCAAAATCAGCAATTTGTTTTGTTCATACACAATATAAAACTAGAACCATTATTATTTGTTGTACTATAAGCCTGTGCTTGTATTGTCAATTAAATAGTATATATATGATGATGTTCCAGGTGTGCTACCTGGCAGTGATATTTCGATACTGTCCGAAAATGACTACACTACACTTTTAAGTCCGGTTGGCATTTAGATTTAGTGTTTCATCCACATGGTGAATTCCGCTTGTACCCGAGATATGCCTTGCTGTATCATAGCAACCTCTACTGCCAGCTGCAAATAAGAAGAAGAAATAAGAATCACATCTACTATAAGAATTGCTATAAAAAATGGTTAGGGGTCTTTTTACATTATGCTAGATTGGTTCATCCATGACACTTACACTATAATTATAGATTGGTTCATCCACGACAGCATCACTATTTAACAAGACTGGTTCTAACATGTCAGTGACTATTCTACTGGACTGTTTCATCCATTTCTTAACATTATTTTACTAGACTGGTTTATACATGTCAGTGACTATTCTACTGGACTGGTTCATCCATGTCAGTAACATTATTCTACTAGACCGGTTTATACATGTCAGTAACTATTCTACTGGACTGGTTCATCCATGTCAGTGACTGTTCTACTAGACTGGTTTTTACATGGCAGTGCTTATTCTACTGGACCGGTTCATACATGGCAGTGACTGTTCTACTAGACTGGTTTATACATGTCAGTAACTATTCTATTGGACCGGTTCATCCATGTCAGTAACATTATTCTACTAGACCGGTTTATACATGTCAGTGACTATTCTACTGGACTGGTTCATCCATGTCAGTGACTGTTCTACTAGACTGGTTCATCCATGTCAGTGACCGTTCTACTAGACTGGTTCTACTGGACAGTGACTATCTACTGGACTGGTTCGTCCATGTCAGTGACTGTTCTACTAGACTGGTTCATCCATGTCAGTGACTGTTCTACTAGACTGGTTTGTACATGTCAGTGACTATTCTACTGGACTGGTTCATCCATGTCAGTTAAATTATTCTGCTGGGCTGGTTCATCCATGTCAGTTAATTTATTCTACTGGACTGGTTCATCCATGTCAGTGACTGTTCTACTAGACTGGTTTATACGTCAGTGATTATTTTACTGAACTGGTTCATCCATGTCAGTAACATTATTCTACTAGACTGGTTTATACATGTCAGTGACTATTCTACTGGACTGGTTCATCCATGTCAGTTAAATTATTCTGCTGGGCTGGTTCATCCATGTCAGTTAATTTATTCTACTGGACTGGTTCATCCATGTCAGTGACTGTTCTACTGGACTGGTTTATAAATGTCAGTGACTATTTTATTATACTGGTTCATCAAACTATTTTACTAGAGTTGTTTATCATTGCCAAATACACCATTTCATTAGAATAGACCTTGATCAAAACACATAATCTATGGTGGTAGATTAAACCAAAATTAATCTAACAGAATACAGGCAGCAATGCATTTACACCACACAATTTTATCCCAACACTGGCAACCTATTTCTCAATAACCAGTGACTTAATACAAAAATGTTGCTTTTTAATCCTTTTTTTGTCCAATATCTTTATTATCCATTCAATGGTTGAGTTATGGCTCAGACACAAAACCGGGATGTATGTACATATCTGTAAGTACAGATGGGATGGACAAGCCTAATGCTATATATGTATGTCATCTCCTCTAACTTGTTTAAATGGTGCATAAAAAGTACATAGAAAGCAATAACTTGAAAACAATAGTTGGTTTAACACAACCTCATAACTAGCAAATTGTTTGCCTATAAATAAGGCTGGGTCATAAAATGACAACCATATCATATTACCTTCAGTAAAATTAAAAAAAAAAAAAAGAAGGCTGAGATTTTATACATGTAACAGCACTGAAAGTTGGTAAGACAGTCCTACCAGGCTTGGAATATTTTTTTCCACGAAGACCTTGAGAACATGAATCTGCAAATAGAAAAGATGGTTATTAAAAAAATATATTTATATATATAAAAAAAGTTTTATTGGACTGGCTACTATCAGATGCCTAGTCACGAGCGCAAACCGATACTTACCTCCTTATATACTGGACATGCCTGGGCTCCCCCAGGAAGCCCATATTGATGCCGGGCTTAGTGCAGATGTCCGATCGACATATTCACTCTGATAGTAAGACCCAGCCCTCAGACCCTGGCTTCCAAGTAACTGGATTACAGGAGCACGCCATCAACTCCCAGCCAAATATATATATTTATTTTGTTTACTTAAGAAATAATAAATAGGTACCTGTGTTTTATCGGTGAATAAAATACAGTTAAGAGTTCGGATGCGTAGTAATTAAATAACGAGTGCGTTTGCACGAGTGACTTAATTACTCGCATCCAAATGACTAACTGTATTTTATTCACCGATAAAATACAGGTAAGTATTTATTATTTCGATTCTAACACAACAATAACCCCATTGTTTACACTTTTATTGGGGTACTATAAATTATCTCGGAGGTCAAGGTAATCAGGCTGCTATGTTTACAGGCTGTTTCACTGGGCGCCCCCGTATGCACTCTTAGTCAAGTGACAAACTAGTTTGTGCTATATGACGTCAAACGTTCTCAGCTTGTTCAAGATGCTTAATAATGTTATATGTACTGATGCATATGATGGGTTTATATCGGGGGTGTGCACGGTTTGGGAGCATGGCAAGTATTTTGTAAAATTTCATTAAAATTACTGTTGAGTTTGTCTTCGTGACATATATTTACCAAGTGGCGTCATGTAACGTGGCGCTTCCAACGGATAAAATATACGCAGGGAATTAATGGAAGAGCTGTATTTTATCATAGAATAACATGCAGCTGTCTCTCTTCTTTGTGTATATGAAAGACTGCGGAGGTAGTGTTAGAATTAATATTAATATACAGTTTGCTATTCAATAAATAATTAAATAATGTTTAGACAGCAACATTTGTTTTCTCTCCAGGCAGACCAGAATTGTTACATGGCAAACTTTTAACTAAATGAAACAATTAAGAACATTTCTAAATATCAACGTTTCAATGCCTTCATTCATTGAAATTCATCTACTTGTGATGTTGCAAACTTCATCATGCTCATAATGCGCACTGTCATCAGATATGCAAAGATGTCGACAGCTCCAGACAAAAATTGTAAGTATAACATTCTAATGGGCAATAACTCTAATTTGAATGAAGAGTTATGGTTCTTACACTTCCCACTCATTGCCCTCTATTATTGCGTGAAGTTTCATTCCAGTCCCATTAGTAGTTCCAAATTATGCTATGGGCAATAAAAGAGAGACAGAGTTACTGGTGAAAGGACTGGCGGACAAAGTGTTGAAAATATGATCCACCGAATTTTCTAGGGATTTTGAACATGATGTATGTGTGATCTGTAATCAAAATAGGTTTTGGTTTAAAATAATTTCTAGTTACATGAGTATCAACTTACATGTCATCTCAAAAATCCATATGTATACCACTGCCATTTCATTGAAGGCTGGAAAAGATGCTGATGCCCAAGTCTGGGCACCGACACTGCAACACACCTTATAAACAAACTGTCCGCAGTGGTATACTGAAAATATCAGTTAAAAAGCAATAACTTCCAGCAAACTGATTTGTAATAGTTGTTTATAGTATTTCTGTAAAAACACACGTATACATTTCATGCATTTGGTTTGAAATTAAAACTCAACAGCATGTTATTTCTGAATACAAACCTTCATGGGTTAATTTTATATCATTTGTTAAAACTCTATCATAAACAAGAGCACCACTTTCGTTGTTGTAAACCTAGAACTTTGATAATTATTAGCCACAATCAATTGTAAAAGGCAAGGTTAAGTTTCGGGTTAAACTTTTTTCCAAAGGGGAATAATTCAAACACGAGGGCCAAGATGGCCCTATATCGATCACCTGAGTACTTGCCCATTATCAAACTTCTCCAAATCTCATGGTCATATACAATCTGTGCAAGATCGTTCAAGAAATGTGGCCTCTGTTGTGTTAAAAACATTGTTATAAAGACACTGACACAGTTTGGTAAAGATCAAATGCAAAATGAAGGTGGTAGAGTGTAATCCCTGGGGCATGGCCAAATGTGACCCCAGGGCTATGTGTAATATATGAGAGCTGTGTGCCTTGTGGTTTCAGAGAAGGAGATTTTTTAAGTTTTTTCCTATACCAGTCTATGTAAAATATGTGCCCCTAGGGTCACCATTTGAACAAACTTGGTGGAGGACCATAAGCTTATAGCAAATGCAAAATATTAAACCTCTGGCTCTTGCAGTTTAAGAGATTTTTTAAGTTTTTCCCTATACAAGTCTATGTAAAACTTTGACCCCCAGGGCGGGCCAAATGTGACCCAGGGTCACCATTTAAACAAACTTGGTAAAGGGCCATAATCTTATAGTAAATGCAAAATATTAAACTCTGGCTCTTGTAGTTTTAGAAGAAGAATTTTGATTTTTTTCCTATATAAGTCTATGTAAAACTGTGATCCCGGGGCTGGACGAAATTTGACACCAGTGTCACCATTTGAACAAACTTGGTAGAGGACCATTAGCTTATAGCAAATGCAAAATATTAAACACCTGGCTCAAGCAGTTTCAGAGAAGAAGATTTTTTAAGTTTTCCCTATAGACATGTGACCCCTGGAGCGGGGCCAAATGTGACCCCAGGGTCACCATTTGAACAAACTTGGTAAAGGACCATAATCTTATAGTAATGCAAAATATTAAACCTCTGGCTCATTCAGTTTCAGAGAAGAAGATTTACTTTTATCTTATATAAGTTTATGTAAACCTGTGGCCCCGGAGTGGGGCCAAATTTGACCCCAGGGTCACCATTTGAACAAACTTAGTAGAGGACCATAAGCTGATGCTACATGTAATACATGAGAGCTCTGTGCCTTGTGGTTTTAGAGAAGAAGACTTTTTAAGGATGTTGCGATGACCTAATTTTAACAAATCTAATAAGCATTCATCCATGTGAAGTTTGGTCAAAATTGGCCCTCGCCTCGACCTCAGGTGATCTAAAAATCTACCACTCAGCTATTTCACCTGTTCTCTCATGTTAAATCGCTCAACGCCTATATATACGGTACCACTGAATTATGTTGTGCGCTGCTTTTTTTTATTTTATAGAATTCCACATTATTTTTTTTTCATTCATTTTATTCTTTTCATTATTTATCAGTTTTACATTCTTCATCTTTATTCAGATCTGTTTTCTTTATATCAACATAAATAACTGTTAACAATGGTTAATGCCAATTAATTAATCATTATTTATGATACATCAATTGCTTCTATGTGTATCGATTTGGCTGATTTAATCATCGAGATGGCCGCAGCCCATCAAGGTGTTTAAATCAACCAATGAGATGAGACCATACTCTATTTGTTTTGTAGCATGTTCATTTCACCAGTCTGCCATACTCTAACTTCTGATAACTGGTAGTTAGAGTACACAAGTCATTCTGACGAGTTTTATTTTCAATTATATGATTTACAACTGTGCACATACAAAAGAATATGTCAGCGACTCTGCTACAAGTCTATTATTTTGTTAATTAACAAACTAGTAAGCAAAATCTCCTCTCTAATCTACCTTTCGACATTTACAGATCAATATAAAAAAATTGTTTGTGACTCCCCATAAATTTACCGCGAAGATATTCGCTTGTTGCGGGCATATTCGACACTTACATGTGGTCAAATATGTCCGCGGACAAATTGGCATGTTGCGGACACCTCTGTTAGCTTTAAATATAGTATTGTTGTAATATAATCAACAATTAGAAGGCAAATACAATTTGATTTAAACAATTCAAATATTAATTAACAATGATTTGCAAAAATGAAAGTAATGTAGAAGAACTATTGGGATGCTTTTAGTCTTTAAAAAATCAAGATTACCTCGTGCCTCTTTAGCATATGAACACTTAAATAAAATATATTACTGGAGCCTCAAATCAATACTATGAAAATTAAATTAAAATTCACCAAAACTAATAAACGTTTGAATGTGGTTTAAATGATACTTGACTGGCTTTTATCATGCCCAAATTTAAGTCTAACCAGATGTAATCAATTTATAAATTGCTGGCAGTCAAAACAGAGCAGGAGAAGTCATTAACTAAGTATTACATGACCCACTTTTTTAGAGAACCATAAAATCTTTAATCCAATATATCCACAAAGGAAGTGGGACACTATATGGCTGTTTATTGGGGGTCATTAAATAATTAACACCCCAGCAATCACATAATTGACACCTTACATATATCAAACAGGATGTATCACAGTATAGGATCCTGTCTGATCAAACTGTGTAACAAACAAACAAACAGAGAGTATTTCTTATAGGTCTATTAATTACTCTAAAACAAGTAAAATGCATAATTATTAACGTTATGTCTCTAATCCCATTTTTCAATATTTTCAGGTATATGTATGAACTGAGTGAATAAAATAACTGATTTGCATTTGAAAATTTCAAGATAAAATTTATAATCATTATTTAAATTCAGAAATTTACTGTTTTTTGAACATATCAAAATTATGTAATCTTTAATACTGGTACTTTCCTCATACTTATATTAAACTTAATCAAGCATTACAATTAGCACATCCATTCATTTTATTATTCCAGTATTGTTCTGAAGTTAAAATCATCTTGTAATTAAATAAAATGTAATACAAGAGGTCAATGACCTTGAAGCTCTACTGATTGATTTTGATTTCAGGAAGTAGTCGCTACAGACTTGTTTTTTGAAAATCTATTTTTAACCGTGGCGGCCATCTTGAATTTCCGGCCGACCTGAAATTTTGCTAGGATCAATTAGACATTAAGACCAACATTCCTGTGAAGTTTCATGAAAATCCGTCAAGTAGTTTCAGAGAAGTAGTCGCTACAAGTTTTCATTATATAACTCTATGTAAACAAAGATGGCCGCTGGCAGCCATGTTTAACGTCAAATCAAAAAGATTTTCGACAAGGACCATCATCATGTCATACTGATCATTTTAGAAAAAGTCCCATATCAATATCTATTCTTGTTTTCAAGAAGTAGTCGCTACAAACTTATTTATTTTAAATCTATTTTTAGCTGTGGTGGCCATCTTGAATTTCCGGCCGACCTGAAATTTTTCTAGGATCAACTAGACATCAAAAGCAACATTCCTGTGAAGTTTCATGAACATCCGTCAAGTAGTTTCAGAGGAGTAGTCGCTACAAGTTTTTACTATATAACTCTATGTAACCAAAAATGGCCACTGGCAGCCATGTTTAACGTCGAATCAAAATAATTTTCCACAAGGATCTACATCATGTCATGCTGATCATTTTAGAAAAAGTCCCATATCAATATCACTTATAGTTTTCAAGAAGTAGTCGCTACAATCTTATTTTTTAAAAATCTATTTTTAGCTGTGACGGCCATCTTGAATTTCCGGCCGACCTGAAATTTTTCTAGGATCAATTAGACATCAAGAGCAACATTCCTGTAACGTTTCATGACAATCCGCAAAGTAGTTTCAGAGGAGTAGTCGCTACAAGTTTTTACTATAAAACTCTATGTAAACAAAGATGGCCGCTGGCAGCCATGTTTAACGTTGAATCAAAACGATTTTTGACTAGGATCAACATCATGTCATGCTGATCATTTTAGAAAAAGTCCCATATCAATATCACTTATAGTTTTCAAGAAGTAGTCGCTACAATCTTGAATTTAAAAAATCTATTTTTAGCTTTGGTGGCCATCTTGGATTTCACATCAACATGAATTTTTGCTAGGATCAACTAGACTTCATGGGCAACATTTCTGTAAAGTTTTATGAATATCCATCCAGTAGTTTCAGAGGAGTAGTCGCTACAAATAAAAGTTAACGGACGGACAGACGGACGGACAGACAGACGGACGGACGACGGACGCCGCACCACGGCATAAGCTCTGCTGATCTCTGCTGATCTCTGATCAGTAGAGCTAAAAATATAGTGTTTTCAAATTTTCTTTAGTTATAATTTTACTATTGCATGTGTTTAATATAATCAACAATTCTGTGAATTTATATTCCCCGTCAAAGTATGTTAAAGAGACATGGAAATCTTGAAGTATTTATCAATTATAATTAGCATCTCAATTTATTAATCAAGTATCGTTTTTAACTTTAAACCTGCTTCATATATAAATTAAATAAAAATATAAAAAAATTGGAGTTTGAAAATCTCACAGGTTTTAACATAATCAACATTTAGTAATTTTTATAAATTTGCAAATAGAATTTGTTTTCAATTGTTCAAATAATTATTTGAAATATGGATGTAGAAAAATTTAATTGAATTGAATTGGGATTTTAGTCGCACCAACAGCTAAGGTCATATGTCGACTTTCCAGCTTCCATTGGTGGAGGAAGACCCCAGATGCCCCTCCAACCAGGCGGTTGGTTACCTGGGTAGAACCACCGACGTTCCGCAAGCCATGGGAGCTGGCAGGGCCGTCACTCTGTTTTGGGGGACTGCGACCCACACCCTTGGGTTGGGGAATTTTAGCGCGATTTTACAGGAAAGGTGGAATTATTTTGAGGCCATAATTTTGATTATAATCATTGTTTTAAATAGCCTACATGTTTTATTTATATTAAATACAAAAAAACAACAAAAAAAAACTTCATCAATAGGTATAACACTGCTGTTAGATTTGGAAAAAAATAAGGTACGACAATAAATTCGCCGTACATGGAAGAAACGGGACACAGCCTACAAATTTCATACTCAATATTTTACGTACCAGAAGTTTTGTTTTTATTTATTTTTTTCGAGTGGGAAGTTTGGTCAAAATTAGCCAAGCGGTTTCTGAGGAGAAGTTGTTTGAAGAAAAGTTAACAACGACGGACGAAGAGTGATCCCAATATAGCCTTCGGCTCAGGTGATCTAATAAAAAGGTCAATGATGCTTAAATGAAAGTTTGTAAACATTTTAGTAACTAACAAGAAATGTCACAGTAAGTGACAAATGCCCCCGAAGTGACCTGTAAGTGTGACCTTGACCTTGGAGCAATATGAAACCAACAGATATATTTAAAAATATTTAAAAAAAAAAAAATCAAACAAACAATAAAAATCAAATAAAATAAAATGTAAAAAATATTTAAAAAATAAATAAAAATAAAAATAAATAGAAGAAAAAATAAAATTAAAAAAAAATTAAATATTTTTGTCGCGACACGACTTCTTGTGGTGAGCAATTGTGCGAAGTTATTTGAAAATCCGTTGATTATTGTCCGAGTTATGAAGCGGAGACGATTGTATAGACGAACAGATTTTGAACTTTGATCTCTAAGTGTGACCTTGACCTTGGAGCCAAGGACCTGGATTTTGTGCGCGACACGTCGTCTTGTTGTGGTGAGCAATTGTGCGAAGTTATTTGAAAATCCATCCATTATTGTCAGAGTTATGAAGCGGACACGAGTGTACAGACGAACGGATTTTGACCTTTGATCTCTTAAGTGTGACCTTGACCTTGGAGCCACGGACCTGGATTTTGTGCGCGACACGTCTTGTTGTGGTGAGCAATTGTGCGAAGTTATTTGAAAATCCATCCATTATTGTTAAGAGTTATGAAGCAGACACGAGTACAGACGAACGGATTTTGACCGTTGATCTCTAAGTGTGACCTTGATCTTGGAGCCACGGACCTGGATTTTGTGCGCGACACGTCGTCTTTTTTTGGTGAGCAATTGTGCGAAGTTATTTGAAAATCCATCCATTATTGTTAGAGTTATGAAGCGGACACGAGTGTACAGACGCGGATTTTGACCTTTGATCTCTAAGTGTGACCTTGACCTTTGAGCCACGGACCTGGATTTTGTTCTCGACACATCGTCTTGTTGTGGTGAGCAATTGTGCGAAGTTATTTGAAAATCCATCCATTATTGTCAGAGTTATGAAGCGGACACGAGTGTACAAACGGACAGACAGTGCGATTACTATATGTGCCACCCTTAAAAACATAAAAACAATCGAGTTTGCTGTTTGCTGAGATGACAAGTGCATAAAATTGTTTAAAAATCTTGATTTTTTTAAAAACTCACGGTGTCCCGTTAGTTTTTCTCTTAACTTGCATTTGTTCAATCATTAATATTAATTGTTAGAATTATAAAGTTCAAAGCAAATTGATTTTACATTTTACTAACTCTTTATAATATTGCACCAATAATATATTGAAAATTCAGTAAAATAGTGAAGAAAATTGAAATCACAGTTGTTTTTTTAATTATATGCAAGCAGTTTTAAAGTCAAAATGACGCAGGATAGCTAAATCGAGGAGCACATTTTAATATTTGAATAAAACTCAAGATTGCCATGTGTCCCTTTAAATATCAGATAAAAAAAACTCAGGAGTATCCATGGGAAATTTGAGTAAAATTGGCCAAGTGGTTTCTGAGAAAGAGCTGCTTAGGGACACCAATGCCCAAGCCGCTAGACGAAATTTGCCTATTAAGTTTCATGAGAGTGGGTGTTATTGTTTCGGAGTTATCGTCAAGAATGCATATTTCCATATAAGGTCATGGCGACCTGGACCTTTGACCCCCCAAAAAATTAGGGTTCCTCCTCTTACTAAGGGCAATGTACAGTTCATGATTGTGAGTGTTATAGTTTCAGAGTTACTGTCCGGAATGAGCAATTGTTTACGAACAGGCAGACATATAAAAAGTAGACAATAATCAAATCAGTAATATTTTAAGTTTTAGTAAGACAAAGGTTGGACCTAAACCCCATTATTTTTACAAGACTCTGTTAGTAAAATATCAGTCAAGACAAGATTGCTATACAGACATAATGAGACATCATGCAATGCATAAGAACCAGCTAATGCATTATATACTTGCTCATTAGTCCATAATCTGAACCACACCGTAATTGAATGTTGTTTAACGGCTCATCAACACAGTATAGTTATTTAGAGCCGCCCCAGACAGAGGAATCCGGGAACCTGCCCTACTCTTATTATCGAACAGATTCCTATGGTTCTTTAACATGCTCGAAGGATAGATCGGTTTACGTCCCCATCCGACGGACGAGGCTAAGGGAAAGTGTCTTGCCCAAGAACACACCGACGGAACTCAGTGGCACCACGGAGTATGGTGAACCCAGGGCCTCCGGTTACCACACCGTAAGTAAAACAAGTTGAATTTGAGGTCAAAATGTTCTAGTTCTGAAACGTTCTAGTTCTGAAACCAAATAGAAAGGAGTGCTAGTTATTTGTGAGCATCTACTTACCAGTACATGTCATCTTCAAAAATCCATATGTATATCATGGCCATTCATCACAGCCTGGAAAAGATGTTAATGCTCGAGTCTGGGCACCGACACTGTGACAATTTGTATTAGCAAACTGCGCGCATGGGTATACTGAAAACAGCATTAAAAAAAATGCAATTTAAAGCCAAACTTATTTGTCATAGTCGTTAATAGTATTGTTGTAAAACACAAATATACTTTATGTTATTTCTTGATGCAAGCCATTGTGGGTTAAAATTCAATTATTAAATTGTTATTATTAAACAAGAGGTCAATGATTTTCAAGCTATACTAATAGGTTTTGATAGCTATATCAGCATTTCTGTGAAGTTTTATAAAAATCTGTCAAGTAGTTTCAAAGTAGTAACAAAGATGGCCACTAGCGGCCATGTTTAATGTCGGTCGAATCAAAATAATCTTCGACAAGGATCAACACCATGTCAAGCTGATCAGTTTAGAAAAAGTCCCATATCAATATCACTTATAGTTTTCAAGAAGTAGTCGCTAAAACCTTGTTTTTAAAAAAAAATATTTTTAGCCAAGGGGCCGTGTTGAATTTCCGGCCGACCTAAATTTTGCTGGGATCAATTAGACATCAAGAGCAACATTCCTGTGAAGTTTCATGAAAATCCGTCAAGTAGTTTCAGAGGAGTAGTCGCTACAAGTTTCTACTATATAACTCTTATGTAAACAAACAAAGATGGCCACTGGTGGCCATGTTTAATGTCAAATCCAAATAAATTTTGACAAGGATCAACATCATGTCATGCTGATCATTTTAGAAAAAGTCCCATATCAATATTATTTACAGTTTTCAAGAAGTAGGCTCTATAAACTTGTTTTTAAAAATCTATTTTTAGACGTGGCAGCCCTCTTGAATTTCCGGCCAACCTGAAATTTTGGTAAGATCAACTAGACATCAAGAGCAACATTCCTGTGAATTTTCAGAGGAGTATTCGCTACAAATATTTGATATATAAACTCTATGCAGACATGTTTAATGTCGAATCAAAATAATTTTCGACTCGTTTTAAAAACAGTTCCATATCAATATTATTTAAAGTTTTTAAGAAAAAGACGCTACAAAAAAATTTGACAGACGGACGACTCGGACGCCGCACCATGGCATAAGCTCTCCTGATCTTTGATCAGTACAGCTATTAACATATAAAGATGCAGTTTTATTCAATATATTTATTATAGTCTGTCTATTTGTAGATCAGTTAAAAATTACTGGTTCTGCTTAGTTTTTAGTCTGTTTTGTACTGAAAATTACCTCTCACAATGGACCATGTCACACGATACATACAGCAATGAAAAGTGTTATTCTTTGAATGCCCGTCAGCCTGCAACCAAATTACTTTCTTGCAAAGTGTTTTACGGTTTTGCATTCTTATTTGAACCCTTAAGCATAGCTTTAAATCTTGTCCTTGCTGCTATAGTTTAATATGACCAAAAGTGCAAGTGACTGTCGGAAAAATGTGCTATCAATAATGTAAATATAGATCCCTAATGCTCATAAACATTGCCTGCACATGTATGTGTGATTTTAGGGGTCAGCTACTACTAGCCAACCTATACCTGGGTGTAATTTTTGGTTTTCAGACACTTCCCGCGATTGGAAATAATGTCCATTAAAATGGTACGAACAATTAGCGGGTCTCTCTTTTTTTAATTGTTTTCATCGCTTGCAGTCCACGCTAAAAAACATCGGCAAATTTACTATTGTTTTGCATAACAAATTGGCGGTAAATGCTCAGTGAACCCGTACCAATATTACAGGGAAAAAATGAGAAACAGAACCAGATAGAAACTGTAAATAACTGGTGACGCGGTTTCATACAATCAATAAAGCGGTCTCGTGAAAAGTATGCTGTGCACCACAAAAACTCTGATTGGCAAAAATAAGCTACCAAGATACGCATCGTTTCAAAAGAAATAGCGTACCTGGAAAATTACGTCCGTATATGGTATGGAGTGAATTAAAAGAAAATGAAGACTCTGAAATATCACGTAATTTACATGGATGCGCAGTCTATCTGGAGCACTGCAGAGCTAGAATCCCCTTTATAAAGTAGGTAGAGTATGTGGCACAACTCCATATGCAGGTTTCTGAAGACATCACGCAATGCCTGAATTAACAACTAATTTAAGCCTTATATACCACACATGCATACATAAAACTCACCAAAGAAAAGAATATCATGCCGATCTAGTCATGTTCCCTCTGACATGTTTAATGTTTTTCTCTCGAAATAGCTTGCTGTCATCTGTAATCTGGTTCCATATTTCCAAGTTTATCAATTTTCTTTGGTGAGTTTATGGTATGGTATAATTCAGGGTTCAGTCAATTAAAATCCAGTTATTGTTATTTAAGCAGGTATTGGGTGATGTCTTCAGAGTTTATATGCAGTGCTCCAGATAAGCTTTCAGCACAATGTATGCATGTTGGTTTTTTTTTTACGTATTTACATTTACAAATTACAAACTTATGCGTATTTTTGTAAACATGTTTTATAAACAAGTTTTGTAAAAGGTATACTCTGTAAAAAAAGTTTTCGACCATGGCAGTGTTCGAACCCTTACAATGATCTCTGAACCTTGACATTCGACCATAACCCTTATTATCTCAGTTGATAATTCACAATAGACCAACAATCAACAATAATTATCGTTTACAATGGAAGTTTGCGAAAAAATAATAATCTTTTTATTGGTTACTCGAATGTGTGTTCGCGATATTTTTTTAAAATCAAATCTTGTTTGGAATTTAATGTTTCTGGTACCAAATTAACCGGGTAGGGTAGACCTTGGTTACTAAAAAAAGATACTTAAATTCTGTCCACTAGTTTTATTTTTATATGACTCTATATACCCTGGTCCAAAACCTTTTTCACCGAGTATATATTCATTAGTCATTACCATAAAAAACATTGCATATTTCATCTCCCCCTTTAAAAAAAAAAAGACAGAAGCAATGTTGAATGAATATATATTTAAGGGCATTATTGATTAATTTGTGTCAAATAGCTGACAAAAAAAGGCAATTTCTATTTTCTTGCAAGCATCTAACGAAACGTAAGTAAAATTCTGCACTTGACTGTCATTCAGTACCTCAAACTTCAATAAGCATCCACTGAGTTCCCCTGCGAAATTTTCTAGAACTGTGCATGAACAATTCTTGAACTGTTCTGGATAGATTGTTCAAGAACTGTTCTTGAACTGTACCTAATCTGTTCTGGTACAGTTCTAGAGCAGTACGTGAACGTTAAATGAGACAAATTTTCTAGAACGTATGTTCAAGAACAGTTCTAGAACTTATGTTTAAGAACAGTTCTAGAACTATCTGTACTGGAACTGTTCTTGAACATAACCCAAGACTAGAAATTTTGTCTCATTTAACGTTCATGCACAGTTCCAGAACTGCTCAAGAACAGATGAAGCACAGTTCTAGAACTATCTGTACTGGAACTGTTCTAGAACTGTTCCAGAACGATCTGTACTGGAAGTGTTCTAGAACAGTTCTAGAACTATACTGGAACTGTTCTTGAACAGTTCAAGTAAGATAGTTCTAGAACTGTTCTTGAACATAAGTTCAAGAAATTTTGTCTCATCTAACTCAAGAACAGATGAAGCACAGCTCAAGAATAGTTCTTGAACAATCTATCCAGAACAGTTCCTGCACAGTTCCAGAACTCCCTTGGCCACTAATTTAACCTACATAGCAGTTAAAGAACAATTCATTAATTGAACCTTCAGAATGCCTGGTCATACTTGGGGAAATGTTACATATGATACTGAAATGAAATAATATCTGCAGTGCTGAATACCATTTTTCTGTCAGCAACAAAAAAAGAAAGTCAATCCGCGAAAACACATGACAATAGGGGTTTCATTTTAAAATACTGTTTCTAAAGACTACATTTAGAAATTTCATCTTTCAAATACAACTATTAAATGTATAAGATGTTTTGACACAATAAGTAATGAAAGTACTATCACAAAACACTTACATTTAATCATTAAATGATGCAAGCACAATCTTCAGTTGGACTGCCATTTTACCGCCAAAAATTCAAAAGAATGGCGTCTTCATTTTATTTGCAATTTTGTCAGAATCACTCAGGTGTCATATATTCTTTACCTACTTAAATGAAGACATGGGCTTTTAAACTGCAGATAATGTTATTATATTAAACTGTTCATGCATTAATGTCATTATCATATATTTGTTTGTTAATAGTAGTATAGATTTGTTTAATTAATGAAGATGAACACCTGCGAAACATGTTCTTAATATGTTCTTAAACATTGAACATTTTCAAGAACTATTAAAGAACATTTCAAGAACTGTAATTTTTCTTTTAACCTAATACTGTGTTGATGAGCCGTTAAACAACATTCATAAACATTCAGTTTGTTATGGAAAAACCTGTTCTGGAAATGGTGTAATAAATTATGTTGTTTTGTGGAAATACTCAAAAGATTTGAAACTGTTGAATTTTAATTTAATCAACACAAAATTTAAGTGCTACAAAATAATTGAATTGAATTGAATTGAAAGTCTTTATTTATCGAGGGTGACCCACTTAGTTTATACTAATCTAAATGTCTTTTTATACCAAGTTTATGGATAACTGTTTTCATGTCCCAGCAAAAGCCATCTATGTATACTTGGGGTGTGTTCAAGCTACTTAAAACAAAGAAATTTCAGTTTAATACCTGTGCCTGTCAGCATTACAAAAATAATGCCTTTTTCAAACACTGTATCAGTAAGTAGTGTGACTAATAAGGGAAGATCACAATAGTTTATTAGGTGGTTAATATTGTGACTAATGCTTACTAATTTAATGTATATCTACATTTGCACAGCTGTAATCGATTTGTAACAACATTCCTATTAAGATAACATATTTGTAGATATTTTAAGCACATCTTAATTACATTTCCTATTTGTAGCATGGTCACAGACAATTCTCTTTGTTCAGACACATGTGTAAATCGATTAATTCAAAATAAGACCTGTCAGAATAACTGTGAGAATAACAGTGAGAATAACTGTTAGAATAACTGAAATAGAGCTGAAATGGACATGCTACAAAACAAATAGAGTATGGTTTCATCTCGTTGGTTAATTTAAACACCTCGATGGGCGTAGCCCATCTCGATGTTTAAATGAACCAACTCAATGAAACCATACTCTATCTATTACTTAAAGGAATTTAGTTCACATTTTAAAGAACATTTGAAGAACTTTAAATAGAGAAGATGTTCTAAAACTGTTCTTAAACAATTTCAAGAACAAATGAAGAACAGTTTAGGAACTTCAAGGGTTTAAACTGTTCTTAATTAGTGCTTAACACTTAAAGTTTAAGAACACTTAAGAGTTAAGAACTAATTAAGAACGGTTTAAGAACCCTTGAAGTTCCTGAAGGGTTCTTCATTTGTTCTTCAAATTGTTCAAGAACATTTTTAGAACATTTTCTCTATTTAAAGGTTCTTGAACTGTTCTAAACTTGTTCAAGAACCTTTCAAGAATATCTTAAGAAAAATTAAAGTTCTTGAAATGATCTTCAATAGTTCTTGAAAATGTTCAAGAACATATTAAGAACATGTTCTAGAACAATGAATCAAAAACAGTTCAGGAACTGTTCTTAATGTTCTAGAACTGTTCATGAACTGTTCTTGAGTATAAGAACAGAGTTTCGCAGGGGTATGGTTGGACGCACTCTACTTTTCTAAGCTATTAAGTTGTGTGTACGTGGGTATTGGTTCTCCATATTTATCGGCGATTATATCATAGGTTATTAGATTTGTATGGCTAAATATTACTTGGAACGAGTTGTTTTGGAAAAGGACGACGAGTCCTGCGCCAAAACAACGAGTTCCAAGTAATATTTAGCCATACAAATTCAATAACCTTTTTATTGCATACTTTCATATTGTTTTCGATCAATGTTAATTGTATGACTATTACTTTTCGTTGTATTTGTGTTATTTTTATAGCTTTTGATGGAATTCCCATCTTGTCATTCATTTTCATTTTGTGTGGATGATTAGTTTGCGCTAAAACGACGTCGGATGACGTCATTAAAAACATCAAGCGATTTTCTAAAGTTTGTTTACCATTTGATAACGTTAAAACAGTGGGTGAGTGACCATTTCAATTATTTTATCAATTTCTGCCATAAAAGGTTGAAAAAAAACCACGTATTTTTTTGTTGACACTATACCAAGGATTCCGTTATTTTTATTTGAAAGTAGTTCCTTATTTCTATTTCGCGGCTCTTAGCAAGCACGAGCAAAAGTTCCGGTGCAATATCAATGTGTGCAATATCGTAGAATATTGCACACTTAGCTCAATGCAAACTAAACGGGACAATATGAAACTAAGTATACAATAAATATATATATGCGTCTTATCTGGAGCACTGTATGAGCAACCACTCTTCCGGGGAATGTTTACGGACGTGAATCAAGCTGACACAGAAGCAACGAGTATTGGCTGCACATTGTTCTGCTTGCACACAGGACCGACACATCCCCTCCGAAGGCTGGCATACTTTCACACCGAAGGCTGGCATACTTTCAGAGTACCTTGCTCAAGTAAGATACTACCACACACACTGACATGATACAAAGACCCTGTTAGAGATTGCTTATCTGGAAGGAAAGCATCAAAGGTTTCGGGGGCATATAGTAATCGTACCGTCCGTCATTCCGCAGTTCGTGTCCGGACTGTAACTTCAGAACCCCCTGCATGGATTTTTAATTAACTTGGCACAAGTGATCACCATAACAAGATGATGTGTCGCGCGCAAAACCCAGATCTGTACATCAAAGGTCAAGGTCACACTTTAAGTTCATAGGTCAAACACAGGTAGGCAATTTCGTGTCCGGACCGTAACGTCACAACCCCTGCAGGAATTTTTAATTAACTTGGCACAAGTGATCACCATAACAAGCAATCTGTCATGCGCAAAACCCAGGTCCGTACCTCAAGGTCAAGGTCACACTTGAACTTCATAGGTCAAAAACAGGTACGCAATTTCGTGTCCGGACCGTAACGTCACAACCCCTGCAGGGATTTTTAAATAACTTGGTACAAGTGATCACCATTATAACAAGACAATGTGTCGCGCGCAAAACCCAGGTCGGTACCTCAAAGGTCAAGGTCACACTTGAAGTTATTAGGTCAAAAACAGGTACGCAATTTTGTATCCGGACCGTTATGTCACAACCCCTGCAGGGATTTTTAAATAACTTGGCACAAGTGATCACTTGGAGGTCAAAAGTCAAATTGTGTCCGGTCATTCATGGACGGATTTTCAAATAACTTGGCACAAATGCTCACCACAACCAAACAATGTGTCGCGCACAAAATCCAGGTCCGTGGCTCCAAGGTCAAGGTCATACTTAGAGGTCAAATGTGACTTTGGGGGTATTTCTCACTAACAGTGCTATTTCTTGTTTACTAATATTTCTGCACCGATATCCACAGACATATTAATAAATTTGTTATTAGGTCTGTGCAATATCAGACTAATATCGCCATGTTTTGTTGTTGCATAGACTGCTTAACTGCACATATTTTGTGTTGACGCCACATTTGTGTAATGTAGCCTCATTTGTATACCTTTACCCACTAGAATATGCAGGGTTCAAATTTAAAACTAATTTACTTGCTAAATTTGCAGATTGCAAGTAGGAAACATTAGTACTTGATAAATTGTTCAAGTAATAAAAGAAAACTACCTTACTAGGTCTCAGTCTACATGTATTCACTGAACATATTTATCTAACATGGTTATAAATAGGTGGATATAAGTAAGTATAATTATACATTATTACATTCCTGCATCTAGCTGAATGTGAAATTGTCATTATTTACAGGTATAGCAATCCTTTTAAAATGAAACAAGATTTCAAATTATATTAATGCAAGTACCTTAATTAAAATAGCAGGTAGAAAACCTTTGCACCTGCTTTTTTATAGCAAGTGGCTAAAAATGTAAGTCAGAATATGCCAGGCGCGCAGCGTGCAATACTCATTTACTCACGTGAGTAAACTTTATTTACTCACGTGAGTAAACTTTTCAAACGAAGGCTCAAAAAATAAAAAATCGAAATACACAATAAAAAGATGAGCCTAAAATGCACCAGAAGTCATGTACAGCGTAATGAGTACACAAATATTTATTTGACATAGTGTGTGCAGTTTAATTTTATTCAGTTATTTTGTTAGAGTAATTCTCTTAGTTGAAACGCTTCCGAGTGCTTCGTCAACTGTATCAGTTTATGTGTTAATGAGCAAATTCTGCCTTTAAATTTGATCACTGATATGTGTTTTATCATTTCTGAGAATTTAATTTATCATGTTTCTAGTCATTGAATTAACAATGTTTTTTATTTGTATGGTGTTTTACGTCCTTTTCAACGAATTAACAATGAACTTGGACTGTAATAAAGTCCTGAATAAAAGTAAAGATTGTGCACATTATCGAGAATACTACTATAAAACATGTTTAAAATTTTGACTTGTAAGTGGAAATCCAAGCATCACAACATTTGATTTTGAAATGCCCACTTCACTTTGTTGCGGACATTAAAAGGTTGCACATTTCAAATTAAATCAATTTTGTGCATAGGTGCATGTACAGCAGTAATTGAGTTTAGGGTTATATTACTACAGGCACACATTTTATACCCGTTCCAGTTCTTAGAAAAGGGTTTAAAAAATCACGGAGCCAGTGTGCTTGCCAACTAATTTTTGTGTCCTCGATAGATCAGATTTTCTTGCATACTGGACAAGGATATCCGTCATTTTACAGAGGCTAGATATTTCCATCTCACCCTAGGGTCGAGATAAAATTCATGCGTGCCAACATCTGGTATACTGAAAAACATGCAAAACGATAGTAGCTGGCGGCGTCAATGCACAACATGTCTCTGATTTGCAAGAAAAATAATCTATCATGTGTATTCAGTTCAAATAGGGAATTCCAACCCTCGGTATAAGTGTTTTAAGCCTCGGTTCCGATAAAAACACGTATACCGAGGGTTGGAATTCCCTATCTTCATCGGATACCCATGAAAGATTCTTATAATAAAGCAATACTAGCAGGGTTGTCTCTAATAGCCCGTAACCGGCTATATTCGCCGTCTGTTTTGAATTTGGAGCTGGCGGTAAACAATTTTTATTTATATTTTTTTTAATCAGTATAAAATATTTTGAAATTATTTCATCATCTGAAAGAATCATGAAATAACTAAAAATCCTGACCTTAATTAGCACCAAAAACATGAGATTGCATGAGACCTCATGCTTATTCGCGGGGAAGAATGCACGTCTATAAACGTCTAGACACTTTTTTATATACGCGGTCTAGGTTGCATCTATATAAGTCTGTATGTAAAAAAAGCACACAAAGACGGCAACCATTTCACAACACAGTTAATTTTACATAGCTCTGCATGTGTAGCAGGACCCCTCTGGACCCGACTGTAGAACTTGATGAATTTTCTTAAACATGTTAAAAATATTTTCTTTGTGAAACTTGATGTCTGTTGCACGAAAAATAATGAACGAGACAGATTTGTTCACCCACAGACATTTTTGTTATTAGGTCTGTGGTTCACCACAAGTTATATTTGGGGGATTATACGCCACGGGATATCTTTTAGAAAGTTTCACACACTGGCAGTGATTCCAATGAATAAATAAAAATTCAGAGACAAATTTCAATCGGATGCCATGATCAGGTTAATATGTCAGAACAGACTTCAGTACAGTACATGTACTGGTATGGTAAATGGCAAGATCGATGAATAACAAATCCTTTACCAAACGTTCCGAACGATAGCATGATACAAATATAGTGACAGTGTGATAAACGACAATATTATGTTATTTTTCCTTTTTAGCGAGCATCATATGCAGCAATATGGAACATCAGATAATAAAAAAGCAAATTTATAAGATATTTACTACAGGTGCCCCACCCACCAACTCGGCAAAGCCAACTGCCTCGCATTTAATTTCATCACACCTTCATAACCTGGAAGTATTCTAAACATATAAATCAACATAAAACAAGTCGTTGTACCACACATATTCAATGGACAGTTACCATCTTCCTACCATTGGTCGTCTTATGATGATTTGCTACACCCATCCGAGTCTGCTACTCAAAACGACATTTTGTGAAGGCTGCTTCACTGCGCATGTGCCTTCTCTTTGTAGCGTTGACGATTCTTTTCTCCAAGTACCCTAACCTAAGTCTATTTACAGTTTCTGGTAATACCATTCTATAAATCTTATTATTGAATTAATAATAAAGGAAAGATTGCAACGGCCTCAATACTATTAAACAGGGTTAAAAAGATCGTTCTACATGGACTTTTCAGATCCTACAGTATTCTGAAATCCGAACATCACGATTTGTGATTTTTAACATACTCTGTTTATTCCAGAAGCTTTTTATTTATAAAACCAAACATGTTTGAACTAAAATTACGAAAACAAGCATTTGTATGTGTTTTTATTTGATAAAATACAATAAATAAGAATATTCGTAAATGGCCCCTCCGTTTCGGAATTCGTAATTGGTTGGTTCTTCGCAAACGGCGTATAACAGAAACACCTACACATGTCAGTGTCTGACTGGCACATCAGGAAATCAGTGTGAAGTCAGTAAGTTACACAAACATGTTGATTAAATATAGGATTTTTAAGAAATAGTGGTGCTATGTTACCATGCCATAGAAGATGAATACAAAGCAGAATTCTGTAAAAGGAAGTATATTTCTCTATGGTAGTTCAGTGACTAGTTTCTTCCAAATGTATTCCTTTTCTTTATTTCAGATGCAAATGACTGCATTTCCAACCCCTGTCAGAATGGGGGTTCCTGTACAGATGGTATCAACACCTACACATGTCAGTGTCTGACTGGCACATCAGGAAATCAGTGTGAAGTCAGTAAGTTACACAAACATGTTGATAAAATATAGGATTTTTAAGAAATAGTGGTGCTATGTTACCATGACATAGAAGATGAAAACAAAACATAGTTCTGTAAAAGGAAGTATATTTGTCTATGGTAGTTCAGTGACTAGTTTATTCCTTTTCTTTATTTCAGATGCAAATGACTGTAGTCCCAATCCCTGTCAGAATGGGGGTTCCTGTACAGATGGTATCAACACCTACACATGTCAGTGTCTGACTGGCACATCTGGAGACCAGTGTCAAGACAGTAAGTTAGACTGACATATTTATAAATGTACAAGATTTGTAATATATTGTGTTACCATGACAGGAAATGAAAGCAATGGTGAATTCTGCAATAGAGATGTAAATAATATTAAAGGAATAGGGTTTGCTTGTATTGCTTCTTGCACTACCAACATAATTATGTTTTTAAGATTCTGCATCTCGAAAAGTAATATATCCTTTGAGCAGTCCATTGACTTTAAATAATAGTATAGTTAGGTTCATCTCTGTTTTTAAGTGTCAAAGATAAAGACAAGACAGATGAAAGCGTACCGGTCTATGGTAGTTCACCAATTAGTTTATTCCTTATTCATTTCTTTATTTCAGATGCAAATGACTGCATTTTCAATCCCTGTCAGAATGGGGGTTCCTGTACAGATGGTATCAACACCTACACATGTCAGTGTCTGACTGGCACATCAGGAAATCAGTGTGAAGTCAGTAAGTTACACAAACATGTTGATAAAATATAGGATTTTTAAGAAATAGTGGTGCTATGTTACCATGGCATAGAAGATTAAAACAAAACAGAGTTCTGTAAAAGGAAGTATATTTGTCTAAGGTAGTTCAGTGACTAGTTTATTCCTTTTCTTTATTTCAGATGCAAATGACTGTAGTCCCAATCCCTGTCAGAATGGGGGTTCCTGTACAGATGGTATCAACACCTACACATGTCAGTGTCTGACTGGCACATCTGGAGACCAGTGTCAAGACAGTAAGTTAGACTGACATATTTATAAATGTACAAGATTTGTAATATATTGTGTTACCATGACAGGAAATGAAAGCAATGGTGAATTCTGCAATAGAGATGTAAATAATATTAAAGGAATAGGGTTTGCTTGTACTGCGTCTTGCACTACCAACATAATTATGTTTTTAAGATTCTGCATCTCGAAAAGTAATATATCCTTTTAGCAGTCCATTGACTTTAAATAATAGTATAGTTAGGTTCATCTCTGTTTTTAAGTGTCAAAGATAAAGACAAGACAGATGAAAGCGTACTGGTCTATGGTAGTTCAGCCATTAGTTTATTCCTAATTTATTTCTTTATTTCAGATTCAAATGACTGCATTTCCAATCCCTGTCAGAATGGGGGTTCCTGTACAGATGGTATCAACACCTACACATGTCAGTGTCTGACTGGCACATCAGGAAATCAGTGTGAAGTCAGTAAGTTACACAAACATGTTGATTAAATATAGGATTTTTAAGAAATAGTGGTGCTATGTTACCATGCCATAGAAGATGAATACAAAGCAGAATTCTGTAAAAGGAAGTATATTTCTCTATGGTAGTTCAGTGACTAGTTTCTTCCAAATGTATTCCTTTTCTTTATTTCAGATGCAAATGACTGCATTTCCAACCCCTGTCAGAATGGGGGTTCCTGTACAGATGGTATCAACACCTACACATGTCAGTGTCTGACTGGCACATCAGGAAATCAGTGTGAAGTCAGTAAGTTACACAAACATGTTGATAAAATATAGGATTTTTAAGAAATAGTGGTGCTATGTTACCATGGCATAGAAGATGAAAACAAAACATAGTTCTGTAAAAGGAAGTATATTTGTCTATGGTAGTTCAGTGACTAGTTTATTCCTTTTCTTTATTTCAGATGCAAATGACTGTAGTCCCAATCCCTGTCAGAATGGGGGTTCCTGTACAGATGGTACCAACACCTACACATGTCAGTGTCTGACTGGCACATCTGGAGACCAGTGTCAAGACAGTAAGTTAGACTGACATATTTATAAATGTACAAGATTTGTAATATATTGTGTTACCATGACAGGAAATGAAAGCAATGGTGAATTCTGCAATAGAGATGTAAATAATATTAAAGGAATAGGGTTTGCTTGTATTGCTTCTTGCACTACCAACATAATTATGTTTTTAAGATTCTGCATCTCGAAAAGTAATATATCCTTTGAGCAGTCCATTGACTTTAAATAATAGTATAGTTATGTTCATCTCTGTTTTTAAGTGTCAAAGATAAAGACAAGACAGATGAAAGCGTACCGGTCTATGGTAGTTCACCAATTAGTTTATTCCTAATTCATTTCTTTATTTCAGATGCAAATGACTGCATTTCCAATCCCTGTCAGAATGGGGGTTCCTGTACAGATGGTATCAACACCTACACATGTCAGTGTCTGACTGGCACATCAGGAAATCAGTGTGAAGTCAGTAAGTTACACAAACATGTTGATAAAATACAGGATTTTTAAGAAATAGTGGTGCTATGTTACCATGGCATAGAAGATGAAAACAAAACAGAGTTCTGTAAAAGGAAGTATATTTGTCTATGGTAGTTCAGTGACTAGTTTATTCCTTTTCTTTATTTCAGATGCAAATGACTGTAGTCCCAATCCCTGTCAGAATGGGGGTTCCTGTACAGATGGTATCAACACCTACACATGTCAGTGTCTGACTGGCACATCTGGAGACCAGTGTCAAGACAGTAAGTTAGACTGACATATTTATAAATGTACAAGATTTGTAATATATTGTGTTACCATGACAGGAAATGAAAGCAATGGTGAATTCTGCAATAGAGATGTAAATAATATTAAAGGAATAGGGTTTGCTTGTACTGCGTCTTGCACTACCAACATAATTATGTTTTTAAGATTCTGCATCTCGAAAAGTAATATATCCTTTTAGCAGTCCATTGACTTTAAATAATAGTATAGTTAGGTTCATCTCTGTTTTTAAGTGTCAAAGATAAAGACAAGACAGATGAAAGCGTACCGGTCTATGGTAGTTCAGCCATTAGTTTATTCCTAATTTATTTCTTTATTTCAGATGCAAATGACTGCATTTCCAATCCCTGTCAGAATGGGGGTTCCTGTACAGATGGTATCAACACCTACACATGTCAGTGTCTGACTGGCACATCAGGAAATCAGTGTGAAGTCAGTAAGTTATACAAACATGTTGATAAAATATAGGATTTTTAAGAAATAGTGGTGCTATGTTACCATGGCATAGAAGATGAAAACAAAACAGAGTTCTGTAAAAGGAAGTATATTTGTCTATGGTAGTTCAGTGACTAGTTTATTCCTTTTCTTTATTTCAGATGCAAATGACTGTAGTCCCAATCCCTGTCAGAATGGGGGTTCCTGTACAGATGGTATCAACACCTACACATGTCAGTGTCTGACTGGCACATCTGTAGACCAGTGTCAAGACAGTAAGTTAGACTGACATATTTATAAATGTACAAGATTTGTAATATATTGTGTTACCATGACAGGAAATGAAAGCAATGGTGAATTCTGCAATAGAGATGTAAATAATATTAAAGGAATAGGGTTTGCTTGTACTGCGTCTTGCACTACCAACATAATTATGCTTTTAAGATTCTGCATCTCGAAAAGTAATATATCCTTTTAGCAGTCCATTGACTTTAAATAATAGTATAGTTAGGTTCATCTCTGTTTTTAAGTGTCAAAGATAAAGACAAGACAGATGAAAGCGTACTGGTCTATGGTAGTTCAGCAATTAGTTTATTCCTAATTTATTTCTTTATTTCAGATGCAAATGACTGCATTTCCAATCCCTGTCAGAATGGGGGTTCCTGTTCAGATGGTATCAACACCTACACATGTCAGTGTCTGACTGGCACATCAGGAAATCAGTGTGAAGTCAGTAAGTTACACAAACATGTTGATAACATATAGCATTTTTAAGAAATAGTGGTGCTATGTTACCATGCCATAGAAGATGAATACAAAGCAGAATTCTGTAAAAGGAAGTATATTTCTCTATGGTAGTTCAGTGACTAGTTTCTTCCAAATGTATTCCTTTTCTTTATTTCAGATGCAAATGACTGCATTTCCAATCCCTGTCAGAATGGGGGTTCATGTACAGATGGTATCAACACCTACACATGTCAGTGTCTGACTGGCACATCAGGAAATCAGTGTGAAGTCAGTAAGTTACACAAACATGTTTATAAAATACAGGATTTTTGAGAAATAGTGGTGCTATGTTACCATGGCATAGAAGATGAAAACAAAACAGAGTTCTGTAAAAGGAAGTATATTTGTCTATGGTAGTTCAGTGACTAGTTTATTCCTTTTCTTTATTGCAGATGCAAATGACTGTAGTCCCAATCCCTGTCAGAATGGGGGTTCCTGTACAGATGGTATCAACACCTACACATGTCAGTGTCTGACTGGCACATCTGGAGACCAGTGTGAAATCAGTAAGTTACACAAACATGTTTATAAAATACAGGATTTTTAAGAAATAGTGGTGCTATGTTACCATGCCATACAAGATGAAGACAAAACAGAATTCTGTCAAAGGAAGTATATTTGTCTATGGTAGTTCAGTGACTAGTTTATTCCTTTTCTTTAATTCAGATGCAAATAACTGTAGTCCCAATCCCTGTCAGAATGGGGGTTCCTGTACAGATGGTATCAATACCTACACATGTCAGTGTCTGACTGATATATATGTATTATAGGCGTTCTGTTGTAATTTTCGTCTCACTCTGTTTCGCCTCAAATTACAACAGAAACGCCTATAATACATATATATAATAAATCACCATTTTATGGTGATTTATTTGATTTATTAAAACTTTTTTAAAATAGGGGTAGTGAAGATTGCAAGTTTAAATTTTTTTTATAAGTTTTCAAAATTACATTCAAATTAACAATTTTCCGACCTTGAATACAAAGGTGGTGGATCATACTCAAACACACTACTAAAACAATAAATCACACACTTTTTAGACTTTTTTGTAAGGTTGCCATTGCTTCCTTTCTTCCCTGCTCCACTAGTTCTTTTTTTTTGAACTTCACTAATTTCAAGTTTGTTTTGTTTGATATCCTGTTTTATATTATAGTATCTTTCCAGTTCATCTAAAATCAACTTAAACTCTTGCTCTGATATCTGTGCATCACTCAACGCTTATGATATTAACTGCTTTATACTATTTAACTTAGCCTCTGCCAAAGTTTTTATTTCATGATGTTTTTGAGCTTTTGCATTAAGCTTGCGTCTGATAAAATTAATACAAAAACCTGTAGCTCCACATACTATTGCTGCTATTTCTAAAGGTAACACAACTGGAACAACAAATCCAATCCCAGCCATAATAACACCTGCAGATATCAAGGTAGTGTCAATTCCATCTGTAATATTAATACCACGTTTATATTTTTTATAAAGTGACTGACGTATATCTCGTTCTGTAATTAACTTTTTTTCAATTTCTGAAATCTTTTGTAATCTATAATTTTGTCCGTCTTCCACTGGCAACTCAGGATATATACTTGGTGCTGTTGTTTGCTTCGGCATTTTTTTATTAATAAATAATTTTTTTAATTAATTCAATTAATAATGATGCCACCGTATTACAGCGGTAGCGTTAGCAACCTTGCATACAAAGTTAACAACAGAACCAGCACCAATTTCTAAAGGTTTATCAAAGTTATCATGATTGCGTGGGATGATGTGAAGCGTTATGCCATAATTTGGTTGTTCAACACAATTGACAGAAACTATTACAGTTACGTCACCAACTAATCGTTCACATGCTAAACATATACCCATAATCCGTCCACGGCGTGTCATTATATGCCCCACATTTGATTCTGCCCCACCATTACCAAATGAGAGTATTCTATTCAACACAAGTGGGCCCTTAGCCTCCGCAAATATTGTTATAATTCCATATTTAAGATTATCAACTCTATTTTTTAAATGATTAAACTGGTCAACAAAAGGCACAACTCGCCTATATAAATTGTGAACATCATTTATTAAATCCTCTAAGTCTTCTGTTTTTTTAGGGCATGGTGGTCCAAATATACTCATTGTTTTTTTTATAAAAATATATTTTTTAAATAATTTCTAAAACACAACTTTAGGCAAACCGTGATTAAATATCTTGTTGCCATACTCATCTCTAACTTCTATTTTCAATTCAGTAATTGCACCATTCATAAGACAGTGATATTCAGGATAAAAACTTGTATATACTATATCTCCAAACTGCTTATTTACTACAGGTACAACACCTATAATAGTGCTTGGCTTACCATTGAAATAATTACTACTCGTATTAACTTGTTCCAGATGAACATATAGCTGTTTATAAGGAGCTAAATCAATTGGGTAATCTCCTATATTAGTACCTGTCAACCATTTTCTGTCCTTGAATCCCAGCATTTTTGAAAGACCGCTTGATATTCGTGTCTCTATTGTCGTATGTATAATGGCTGCACCAATTTGGACAATATTGTCCAGAATAATCTTTTCATTTAGCTTTTTAAAATTTTATACCAAGTCTTGAAAGTTATAAAGTCCACCTGGTAAATGTTCTATTTTATCTGGGTTTCGTGTCTTTATGGTTTCATGAATAATATTTTGCCAACCGATAGTGTATGTAAAACTTTTTAATCCAACGCGCTTAGTTCCATCTCTATTATCGATATACTGTTGTAAGTTAATAGAGTTGTCTATGTTTGAAATTGTATGAAACATTTTTTTTAAATATATATATATAAAAACACAAATAAAAATGATTTCTAAAGAATTCAAATATAACCCGGGTGCTTACTATTCAAATACTTTTAGCAAGAAAGTGATAGATATAATAAATCAAAACATAGTTATTACATCAAACGGTAAAGACTTTAAAGCATCATTTCCCAATGTCTTTGACAAATACAAACTTCCATACGTCAAATCAGATGCTATAGTCCAACGCTGGGGAACAGATTGGATGTTATTTTGGCAGAATCAGTTGAATTTTGCTATTTGGTGTGCGACGACTAGATGTGGCATTGATTTCAACAACCATCTAAAAGCTGATGCACTGGTTGGTTCATTATTTCGATTTCATGTCTATTACCAAGTCAGAAGAATATTATTTGAGATGAGTGTAGCAATGCCGCAAGACTCAAATTGGAATGCGTTTAATAACATATATAACCGAAACGCATACGAAAGAATATGCAAGGAGTTTAACGTTGACTTAAATTCAGACTGGATACAGAAACAAAGCTATAATGATGGTCTAGGAACAATTTATAATTACTGGACACATATTGGTTATCATCCTTTGATAAATACTGTATACGACAACAAAACGATGAGTTTTACAGTCTATGAGAGTGATAAAACATACCACATTGATTACATTGCCCCAAGGATTTGAGCCTGACAACAGCTGGTCTACTTTTATACTAGATTGTTCATCTGGATTTACAAGGGCAGGAGTAGAAAGAATCAATGACAGCATAAGAACATACTGCTGGGCAATTCTTGGCTCACAATCACAAACAAGAACAGATATACTTGGAACTCGAACGGCATTTGATGCACATAAACAATTTCTGGCAAATGTAGAGGACGCAATAAATAGCCCATCAACTTGCCCAGTCAAATTTCAAGATATGAAACCACCCTAAAATATGCAAGAAGTAAAGTAAATTTTGTCTATGGAAGTGGATTGTACATGTCTCCGAGTGACATGGAATTAAGAATCGGAATAATACAAGACTACAATAATGAAATTGTAATAGCAACCGATGCACAAGCATTAGGATTGAATAATGATGTAAATGTAAAACCAATACCAAAAATTATTCAACCTTTTCAAGGCACCACAACAAAGAATTTTTAGCGGAACAATCTGATAAATCAATACATAAAACTGTGGAACATAACCCACCAGAAATACAAAAAATAGCGATTGAACACGAAGATAATAAAACAACTATAATTGTTGGTACTATAGTAATAGGTCTTGCTGCATTACTTATTTACGAGATTTAAACCACTCTTTGGCTGCCACATACAACAACCCGGAAACAAACACAAGCAAAGCCCATAGATTGTTACCAAGCCAATTAATAACATTACCTGTTGCAGATAAAAGCCATGATACTATTGCACCAATAACTCCTGGAAGTGCTGCAGCAGCTTTACCAGCTAGGTTGGCAAGAAGTTTACCAAGATTAAATAGTTGTTTTTTTATCCAATCTTTTACACTTGATGGATCAGGTTTTGGAGTTGGAGTTAGCGCAGTCCCTCCTCTGTCACGTATGCGCTCTTGTTGAAACTCATCCTCCTGCCCGGGGGTGCTAACCTGTTCTATTTTTTGTTTTTCTTTTGTTATGTCATTATCAAGCTCAGTGAGCTTTGAGAGTGTCACAGGATGACCTTAGTGGTTGGGCTAACTCAGGAAAGAATCAATGACGGAGAATGCATTTACATAAATTTAATGCAACTTTTAAAATATGTTTAATATATATACAATTATCTAAAAAAACAAGCGAATACACAAATGAACTATGAAAAGAATATTCTCCTGAACGTTTAAGACGTTCTTAGTATTGTTATAAATACTGAAAGTCTAAGACACTAAAGTGTTGTTAAATCTATAACAATGTTGATCTAGCGCGATAACTGTGATGCGCGAGAGCTCATGAAGATGATGATGCGCGAATTCAATGGATGATTGTCATCAAATGCCTTCTGTAAGGGTTGATGACGCGATGCAATGATAGTTAATCTCCACTGAGATTGTGAATGATATTCCTCCAGTGAGGACTGGTAACGGGCCCACCTTGTGTCCCGGGGGTTGTCGTTAGTAAAACCTGGCTGCGCAGGTACGGGGACCGTCTCCACCGCTTGTAACGTTATTCGTGGAAGCTTAGCTCCACTCCTGGATATCCAAACCTAGATGGCTTACTCCAACCCTGGATGGCTTATATCCTGGATGGCTTAGGCTGTAATTATACATACGTTTTAGATGTCGGTTGACAAACATAACAATCTTGCATAATTATCATTACCCAAACAAATCATTATTCAATCAATATATGTAAGCTGTACTAATGATTAGTAGCAATGTATACATATTCTACAACGCCATGTATACGCTATGTACGTCGCTGTTAATCAATGCCCTTAATACATGTAATATAAACATGATCAAATTACTCATATATTACACTCACTGAGTTATGCATGCACGCATTTATTCTTGTCACTCATCTCATTGTTAACTAATGTTAACAATCGTGTATTACAATCACTGAATTATACGCCAACGTTAATTAATGCACCTATTATCCACTGTTATCAAATTAATATTGTTTTACAATTAATGATCAATTACCATAATTACATCTAATAAAGTCACTTCAAATCATATGCTAGTCTAAAGTTATGTTTGAGAAACATCAATGCTAACCGGATGTCGTAACCGCCAAACAAGATGGCGCCGCCCACTGAATACAAATATACGATAAAAGTTTAATAAAACTACTAACCACATGTTGCCTGTGAAATTTGCCGTCCAATCTCTGTTCCAACAAAGTACTATCGATTATCCCGGCGATAGCTAGAAGACAATGGCATTTATAGCAAACATTACGCCCAAATCATTATTTCCCCCGTTCAGTCCGTGACAAACGTGGCTAAATCTACAGTATTGAATCAACACGAGAGGCCCCTTATACAATTTTGCCGTTTAAGGAAAATTTACCTATACGTTTACATGCATTAGCACAAAACTAAACTTATGACACGGCCTCTCTGGCGGCCACTTAAAATGTGCACGCTTTTACGTGTTACATGAATAGATCATGAATATGGTGAAATTGTTTCAACTCGAACAATAGATTTTGGGTGTAACCGATACAAGAGCTATATACGACCAGTACGCTCTACCCGTGACATTTTGTGACAACATCTCCCCACTTAAAGAAAGTGCTACACTTTTAAAATTCAACAAAATGATAATATTTACACGTTAAGAAACTATTAATTCTTCTGAGCAAACGAGCGACAAAACGTACAAGCTGATCGCTCAATCGCTTGAGTATGTTAACTATTACCACTGCAGTTATAACCTAACTATAATATGTCACTACCCTGTCGTAACATATACTACTATTGTAAAATAACTGCAATACACTATTGTATTAAACCGGTCATTATGTGCGGCGACTTAAATAGTCTGCCCCAATATTGTCCTTTCCACGGTCTATTACACCGACTCTACTGTTGCTAATAACACTACTTCCTGCCACTACCAGAACTCCAACTTTACACATTGCATCCATCGCATTACCAGTATACTGTTTGCGAAATGGAGTAGGGTCTCTCGTTTCCCTAATCGGCTTTGCTAAAGTGTGCTT
This sequence comes from Cyrtodaria siliqua, assembly GCA_037043455.1. Taxonomy (NCBI): domain Eukaryota; kingdom Metazoa; phylum Mollusca; class Bivalvia; order Adapedonta; family Hiatellidae; genus Cyrtodaria; species Cyrtodaria siliqua. Next base: position 14,121 of record JAWPHD010014175.1, on the reverse strand, counting down.
AAAGCTACACTGCACTACATCTGTTGGTCTCGACTTATCGGACCGAACAGTATTACACTCAGAGTCTAAACGACTAACCTCTCGTTTCTCTGCTACACTAAGCATGCCCGATATGTCTACATCGGCTGCTCTCTCCCTACCTACACTAGTGGGAAAATACATGGGACTAGTGTCCTCACTACTGTCTTCCTCACTATCCTCAATAACTGCAACATTAACTACGGTTAACACCCCTTGTTGCACATTATCGGTTCTACTTATATACTCTTTCAGCATATTCGCATGAAAGGTCTTTAACTTTCTGTTTATCTCGATACGGTAATCCATAGTGTTCACTATCCCTCTAACGTAAAACGGACCTTTCCATTGTAATAACAACTTGTTATTGTCGGTCGGGAGTAACAGTAACACCTGGTCATCTATCTTAAACTTCCTAGCTCTAGCTTTTTGGTCATAGTACCGTTTATACTTGGTACTTGCCTTAACTAACTGACTTTGAGCTATCTTACAAGTCTCCTCTAGTTTCTCCTTCAGATCTAAAACATACTGATATGTAGTCTTAACCTCATCACTATCTACTTCACCTGCCCACATCTCTCTAAGAATCCTCATGGGACCTCTAACTGACCTACCGTACAATAACTCAAACGGTGAAAATCCTAAACTCTCTTGTGGAACCTCTCTAAATGCAAACAATAAAGCATTGAGATACTTGTCCCAATCTTTGGGTCTCTCGGTACACATACGCCGTAACATTTGCTTTAACGTCCCGTTAAATCGTTCGACTAACCCGTTACACATAGGGTGATATGGTGTTGTCATGATTTGACGCAAAGACAATAACCTGCTTACTTCAGCCATAAGTTCTGACGTAAACTGTGACCCACAATCAGTCAGCATTTCCTCTGGTACACCTAGCCTACTGAACATATCAACTAATGCCTCAGCTACTCTCTCAGTTTCAATTGAGGGCAATGCTACTGCCTCCGGATACCTAGTTGCATAGTCTACCATGGTTAAAATGTACCTATTTTTCCTATCCGACACTGGAAAAATTGGTCCAACTATGTCTACGGCTACCCGCTTAAATGGTGTATCTATCAGTGGCATCTGACCTAAATGTACTTTGGTCACTCGACCTTTTGGTACTGTCCTTTGGCATACATCGCAGGACCTACAATACCTAGTTACATCTCCACTAACGCCTGGCCAATAAAATTCTGCCAATACTCTATCTGACGTTTTCTTTACGCCTAAATGACCTCCCATAATCGACTCATGAGCTACCTTAAGCACTGTCGTTCTATACTGGGTAGGTACCACTAATTGGTGAAACTGTCTACTACCACTATCTTCAAATTCTCTGTACAATAACCTATTCTTATGTACAAACTTACAACTACCGGATCCTTTACACTTCTTCACTACACCGTCCTTGGCCTTCACTTTACAAGGACCTAATGACTCGTCTTGAGTTTGTGCTTCTATAAACTCCGCTTTAGATATGTCACCTACGGCTGCAGGAACCTTTAATTTTCTATAAGCCTGAGCTTGCTTCTGAACCTGCGCTCTAGTCTCTACGGCATTACTTATGCTACTTCTAAAATCGGACATTACCGGAAGTGCTGAACCATCTATGTTCCCTATCGTTAAATCATACATCGGGTCATCCATACATAGTGCCTCTGTAGTCCCTTTAAAGAAAGGTGTATCTACATCTATTCTCGCTATTGGCACGTGCTCTACCGACTTATTTAGCAACATACACGGTGACTGTTTACCTACCAACTGGTCATCCGTAACTAAACTACGCCTAACTACCACACCTGTACAACCTGTATCCCTCATTACAATTACGTCCGTGCCATTCACTCTACCATCTGCCGTTGGAAGATTTGCATACGGAAAGAGACATGTTCCGATCTTCGTCATTACACCATCCGCTTTAACACAACAGCTACTACTCTCGGTTTTAATAACCGGACTATTACTACCTCTGCCTCTACCTCTACCTCGGTTTTGACCACCTCGACCTCTACCGAAATTCCATGGGTTGTTAAAACCTTGGTTCTGATTCCCTACATTGTTGTCCACTCTACTATTGTCACTAAAGTTGTCTACGACAGCGGACACTTTCACCGCTTTCCTACACTCATGTGAAGCATGATTCCCATTACAGTGACGACAACGAATAAAAGGTCTACCTATGTTACCACTATTGCTACCTCCTCTAGCACCCATCGAACTTCCTCCACCTCTATAGTTTCCACTCTGGCCTTTCTGTTTATGATCGTCCCCTTGCCTATCTCTAAAAGTTCTGTCTTTCGACACTACATTATGAGCTCCACCTCTAGCCTCGGCAAACTGATCTGCTTGTGTTGCCATTTCTCCTACACTAGCTAATTTTCTTTCTTTCAGAAATAAGAACAGATCTCTACTACAAACATTGAATAGCTGGTCCCGCAACAAGAAATCTATGAGGCCCTGATAAGTCTGCGCTACCTTCCCTAACTCTAACCACCTATCTAAGTAATTTCTAGACCGACTAATAAACTGAATAAATGACTCGCCTTTCTCAGGCAGACAAGCTCTAAATCGCTTTCTAAAACCTTCTTCAGTTAGCTCAAATCTCTTTAAAAGAGCATCCTTTAACTTGTCATAGTCAAGAGCATCTACACTAGGTAATCTAGAAAATACATCTAAGGCCTTGCCTCTTAATAACGCACTTAAATGAACTGCCCACTTATCTTTGGTCCATTCCTGTAACTCAGCATAACGCTCGAACCGTAACAAGTAACTGTCCATGTTATCTTTGTCAGCATCAAAGTATGGTAACTTCGAACCTTTTAACTTCCCAGAATAACTATCTTTCCCTTCAGTTTTACTTTCCTTACTATGTGTCTTAGCTGCTTCCAACTCTAAAGCTAACTTATGCTCAAATTCTTTTTGCTCCCTTTCCATTATCATCTTAGCCTTAGCTAGTCTACCATCTGTTTCGAACCTCTCATGTTCTAACTCTTGCTTCTCCTTTACTATTCTACTTTCTAATTCTACCTTCTCTTTATCATCATCTCGCTTCTCTTTAGCTAACCTAGCTTCTAATTCTAGCTTCTCTGTGGCTAGTCTACTTTCTAATTCTACCTTCTCTGTGGCTAGTCTACTTTCTTCATCTCGCTTCTCTTTAGCTAATCTACTTTCTACTTCTAGCTTATCTTTAACTAGTCTACTTTCTTCATCTCTTTCCTGCTTTGCTAATTCTCTTTCCTTAAGTCTAAATTCCCTTTCCCTAGCCTGTTCGTCTTTAACAAAGGTTCTAAGCTCCTCTCCAGCATACCCTAACTCCTTTCCCATTTCCGTAAGATCCTTTATGGACGTCATGTCTATGGACATTGTGGACTACTAACTACAATAATTACAATACACACGTCACTAATAATTCTACTCACCTAACTACTAATGGTAAGTCACTGTGTCCTCAGTAAATACCTGGGCATCATCATAGGACAAGTTACATACACATTTGTACTAGCGCTAACTACTAACGGTTATGTATAGATAGTATCTAGCTTCCACAAAACATATACACTACATAAAATATCTATATTTGATATTGGACATAAACCTTAAACCATCATCAAAATGTGTATAACATGTACATGTATATTTACTTCTCCCATTAATAAAAGTATACTCGAGTGTCACAACATGAGTAGAACGTCTTGTTCGCCAACCTAATTGGATACTATGTGTATATCAAGGGAGGTAAAACAAACACCCAAATTATTGAGCAAAAGTGCCTCAGACCCACTCGTGTAGACCACTGCGACCTCGCGCCAAGGAAAGAACGGACAAAACAACAGTTTGGACTCACCCTACCCTTGTCGTGTCTTGACCTGTCTTCCAAGCTGTGGCCGTGATCGTCGACAGTCGCCTTGATGGATCAGAGGGTGGTACACAATTCTAAAATAATAAGTAGAGATTTAGTATATCATAATAAAGATCACTTATTGATTCTTTCCCTCCGTAGTCGCCCAAAATCCCACTTCTGACACCAGTTGTCACAGGATGACCTTAGTGGTTGGGCTAACTCAGGAAAGAATCAATGACGGAGAATGCATTTACATAAATTTAATGCAACTTTTAAAATATGTTTAATATATATACAATTATCTAAAAAAACAAGCGAATACACAAATGAACTATGAAAAGAATATTCTCCTGAACGTTTAAGACGTTCTTAGTATTGTTATAAATACTGAAAGTCTAAGACACTAAAGTGTTGTTAAATCTATAACAATGTTGATCTAGCGCGATAACTGTGATGCGCGAGAGCTCATGAAGATGATGATGCGCGAATTCAATGGATGATTGTCATCAAATGCCTTCTGTAAGGGTTGATGACGCGATGCAATGATAGTTAATCTCCACTGAGATTGTGAATGATATTCCTCCAGTGAGGACTGGTAACGGGCCCACCTTGTGTCCCGGGGGTTGTCGTTAGTAAAACCTGGCTGCGCAGGTACGGGGACCGTCTCCACCGCTTGTAACGTTATTCGTGGAAGCTTAGCTCCACTCCTGGATATCCAAACCTAGATGGCTTACTCCAACCCTGGATGGCTTATATCCTGGATGGCTTAGGCTGTAATTATACATACGTTTTAGATGTCGGTTGACAAACATAACAATCTTGCATAATTATCATTACCCAAACAAATCATTATTCAATCAATATATGTAAGCTGTACTAATGATTAGTAGCAATGTATACATATTCTACAACGCCATGTATACGCTATGTACGTCGCTGTTAATCAATGCCCTTAATACATGTAATATAAACATGATCAAATTACTCATATATTACACTCACTGAGTTATGCATGCACGCATTTATTCTTGTCACTCATCTCATTGTTAACTAATGTTAACAATCGTGTATTACAATCACTGAATTATACGCCAACGTTAATTAATGCACCTATTATCCACTGTTATCAAATTAATATTGTTTTACAATTAATGATCAATTACCATAATTACATCTAATAAAGTCACTTCAAATCATATGCTAGTCTAAAGTTATGTTTGAGAAACATCAATGCTAACCGGATGTCGTAACCGCCAAACAAGATGGCGCCGCCCACTGAATACAAATATACGATAAAAGTTTAATAAAACTACTAACCACATGTTGCCTGTGAAATTTGCCGTCCAATCTCTGTTCCAACAAAGTACTATCGATTATCCCGGCGATAGCTAGAAGACAATGGCATTTATAGCAAACATTACGCCCAAATCATTATTTCCCCCGTTCAGTCCGTGACAAACGTGGCTAAATCTACAGTATTGAATCAACACGAGAGGCCCCTTATACAATTTTGCCGTTTAAGGAAAATTTACCTATACGTTTACATGCATTAGCACAAAACTAAACTTATGACACGGCCTCTCTGGCGGCCACTTAAAATGTGCACGCTTTTACGTGTTACATGAATAGATCATGAATATGGTGAAATTGTTTCAACTCGAACAATAGATTTTGGGTGTAACCGATACAAGAGCTATATACGACCAGTACGCTCTACCCGTGACATTTTGTGACAGAGAGATTAATAGTAAGTTCTCCACGAAAGCTTTGCAATCTTTTATCTAAACCTCGTATCTCTCGCAGTGTTAGATCTTCTGGTTGAACGGCAGTTTTAGGATGAGTTTCATCTATTATATTACTCAAATTACTCTCAATTATATTAACAGCATCTACTGTATTTTGTACATCTTCAGTTGTTGAAAATGTTTGCATTGGTATATTTTCTGCAGCGATGGTATCTCTTGTTTTTGCCAAGGATGCTAATTCTGCCCTACCCTGAGCCTTTCTTTCACGTGGGGCTAAATAATCATATATTTTTAAATTATTTTTTATGAAGTCAATGCCATGTTTTCTAAGTAGAGTGTCCAGCGCATAAAACTTGATTGGTTCGTTTGGATTATTTCCCTTATAATAGGTAGGTGGAACATCATCCGTCCAAACTGCATATAACATTGTTCTACCAATTTCGTCCTTAGCCACTCTGAAATCATTTTTTATAATCAATTCCGATGATCTCAGCATTAACTTCAGTAAAAATTGATCTACTAACAACCTTTTTTGAGTTAGTTGTTCTTCTGTTTTATCTTCCCCTTGAAGCTGATCAATATGGTTATTTTCATTTACCTTTTGTCTCTGAAATTCTGAGCCAGGTTGTATAAATTTGTCATCAGGTGATTCATTCCAGTCATCTTCATACATATCTTCAACACCTGGATCGTACACAGGATTGTCAAATCCACCCTCAGCCATTGTTTATTTTATTTAATTTTAAAAAATATATTTAAAAAATAAAAACAATGTCGGCTTCCGGAAACAAACTCTGCCCTCATAGAAAACTTAGAGAACCTCATGGTGCCAAAGGCATCCGCACAAGTGTAGTAATAACTAATAATCCATCAACAATAGACCAAAACCAGCAACTGCTTGTGAGATTTCCCAACCTAAGTACTAATGATGTGATAGTTCCTCGTACTGCTCGTCTTGCCTTTGAAAAAGAACTTAAAAGCAGAACAGACGCCAACTCTACTCTGTTCCAGAATCTGGGTAGAACAATTGTGAAAAAAATGACAATAAGAATAAGTGGCAATGAAGTCATGTCAATAGATGCCAGTGATATATATCATTGTTATGTAGATTTATGGAAAAGCCCTACTGAACGAGTAAACATAGCTTACCAAGGTATTGGTAAAGCAAACATGTTAAAACATAGAATTGGTGCGGGAGATAAATCCTCAGACACCGAAGATGAAGCTATAGCAGAAGCTTATGGAAATAGATTTTGTATTCCACTGGACTTTGAAATGTTAGAAAGTCATATGCCATTTTATCAAGCGGGGCTTGTTGATTGGTTAGAATATGAATTAACGTTTAACGATTATAACAAAGTTATCAAAAGCAGTGATGCTGATGCATCTTATGTAATAAAAAATATCTGCTTGGAATTTGATACGGTTAGTGATGTTGAATTAGCCAGACAAATAAGACAGCAAACCAATGGTAAGATGTCATTTATGTATGATCGTATCTTGCGACATAGAAAAATAATAGCAAACAAATCTGATACTCTTTGGAACATCAACATTAATGTACCAGCACGGAGCATGAAACGTATTCTAATGCTGTTTGAAGACCCAGAAAGAACAGACACGGAATCCTTTTACAACCCAAAGATTGAAAAGGTTGAAATGACAATAGAAGGCGTACCAAATCAGTTGTATAGTCAGGGCATGAGGGCATATCAACATTGGGATGAAATCAACATGTATTTTGCCTTGACATCAAAAAGAAACAAAGAGGCAGAAATAGTAGCAAGGGACTTATACTTTACCAATGTTTCTCTTGTGACTTATCTGACAAAATCATATGCTTTGTGGCTTGACCTTAGAACATGTGATGACAATTTATTACACGGCAGTGGAAGAAGAATAGAAAACGGCAGTGAAGGCACAACGATATTAATAAATAAAAAAGCATATGCAGATCAACCTTTAAATATTTATATATATATAATACAAGATGCGCAAATCAATTTCGAAGATGGAAGATTTAAAGAATCACAATACTAAATATTCTAAATATTCACACAGTGCAATTATCTGTGGTCAGACAGGCTGCGGCAAAACAGAGTTTGTTCTTGACATACTTGAACAAGAGTATGTTGGAGTTTTTGAACATATAATTATATTGTGTCCAACCATAGAGTGGAACGAGGCTTATAAAAATAGATCCTAGATAGGTGATGTAAAAAACCCAAAATATAAGAAAATAATAATTGTCAATCCCGTTAGCAACGGTAAAGAAATGCTGCAAGAACTGTTGCTTTTTTTTTTTTTAAAAGATATGCTGGCAAGCCCACATTATACATCATTGATGATTGCTCCGCCACAAAAGAATTAACAAAGAAAAAAGATATGTTGTCAGAGTTGGCATTTTCTGGTCGTCACGCTAAACAATCAGTGTGGGTTATTTCACAGAGATATAATTCTGTATTGAAAGATTTAAGGGAGCAAGCAAAATGGTTGTGTATGTTTTACACCAAGGACAGAGATAGTTATGAAAATTGTTTGAGAGAAAATGATGTTATTCCGACGCTGGAACAGAGAACCAGAATAAGAAAAGCTTTAGCAAAGACTAAATATTCCAAGTTAATTTTGAGGACTGACCAACCAACTGGTTATTGGGTTGAATAATTTCTACCAGCAATTCTTTTTTTCTAACAGCATTGCTTTGTTGCTAATAGTAATACTAACAGCAAAGTAGCAATGTTAATAGCAATACTGACATGAAAATATAATGAAAATATCAGAAAATATAGTAATGCTTATAGCATTGCTCATAGTAAAGTAGCAATGTTAATAGCAATGCTTGCAGCAAATTAACAATGCTAATAAAAAAATAGCAATATTAATAACAATGCTATTAACAATACAAACAATTACTCGTTGCATGAATATCGCAGCTAGTTGTTTTATGTTTTATGTTTATTTCAAGATAAAATAAAATTATTAATATAAAAATGAATGCGGAAGAACTATTACAAGATATGTCGGAAGGTTTTAAGGAACGTGATGAATCAAAGCAACAAGAAACAAAAAAAGAAAGATTATCAGCCATAGTGGCTGGCGGTGGTAGTCGTCAATATTTGGGTAAAGACATACAACTCACGAATATAGATGGTATGCCACCGGATGAAATTAACAAACTTTACTGCAGATATGAAGCAATGCTTGGGGCAAGTATGACCAAGACTTTAGGCAATTCTTTTATTAACTTGTATGTGATGGGAGTATCAAAATATTTTAATGTAACCGATCCACCAAAGCTGATAGAAGATTTAGAGGAAGACCCATTTATTAATCATGCTTTGACAAGTGCTTGTTGTGAGTTGTATTACAGGTATGGAATGTGCTTAGCACCATTTACAGCAATACTGACAACTGTTAGACATATTGATTTTAATAAAAATAAAAATATAGATAATATAAATGGAGAACCAAGAGAGTGAAGTTATACCTGTAGAGGTTGAACAACAAAAAGTAAAAAATCCAAAAAGAATAGAAGCTGGAAAAAAATGAGCAGCGGCAAGAAAGGCAAAGCGTTTGCTTCAAGATGCAAAGCAAGATGCTGCAAAGCAAGATGCTGCAAATCAAATAACAAAAATAACAATGGATGAAGAGAAACCCGAAATCAAAATAAACGTATACAAAAATTATATTCCACCGTGTCTGGTTTTATTAGTAGGCATTGCTGGGTTGGGTTTGAATATTTATAACAAGAAATCTGCTACGCAACCTGTAGCTGTACAACCTGTTCATGTTGCACCAAAAGACCCGTTTGATTTTTTACAATTTATTTTAAACAAATAATCATATAAAAAAAATGGCAGCAAGTATTGACGGAAAACAAATTGTAAATATGATGTATCATGCTGGAGTAGAAACACTTCTAACTATTGGATATTCTGAGATTGGCAGAAAACTACTAAAAAGACCAGCCCCTAAAGTGGATTTTAATATGGTAGATTTTGGGATGCTGTCTGTTGATATAATGTTAGCAATGGCTACAAAGGATATGTTTATTAAGCAAGGTATTATTCCTGCAGATATTATGAAATAATTTAAAAAAAATATATATATAAATAAATGGCAAATGCAGTAGCAATGATGATAGGTGGCGCATTAACAAATGCATTGGCGTTTAGCGGTTCAAATTATTTCTTTTCAAAAATGGGAAGTCATTCAGATGAGGAAAGACAAAGGCATGACAAAGCAATTAAACGCAGCACAAGCGGAGTGGAATAAAAAAAGAACAGAGAGATTAGATTTTATTAATAAGCAACTGCAAAAAGAGCATCATGCAGAGCAAACTTTTGATGATGTAGACCAAGCTATGAAACAGTATTATTACATAACTGGCAAACATTTGCTTTTGGAACCGGAGCCCAAGTTAAGTGATTTTTATACACCATCTCCGGATCAACAGAATAGAGAAATTACGTTTATTGTGGTGGGCATGGCTGCAACTGGATTTGTGGCGTACAAATTGAGTTCATAAAAAATAAATAGTTTAAAACTATAATAACTTTGGATTTGGAATGACTAAGTATGTTTACTTTGAAATAACCTTTGGAAAAACTAAGTCATATGCATGATACCTATTTTTTTTGTAGTTCTTACATGGTTTCAATCCAAGTGGTCGCATATAATATGGTGGTTTAGCACTCTTCTCTAATTTATCTTTGAGATGACCAGGCGCCCATACTTCACCATTGTCTAATAATGTCAATACCATGGATGGACCATATTCAGTATCCACTATTTTCGTATCTGTAATAGTAAATATTTGATTTATTTCCAAGTCTGTCCATTTCTTTGTGCTATATTGATTTTGCTTTTGCTCATCGAGCAGTTCATCAAATTGTGCAGTTGTGATTTCCATTTTTCTTTATAGTTATATAAAGTTTAATCTTTAGTAGAAAAAAATGGAAAAGATTTATTACAGCCCAAAAGGATTTTGGAAAGGTTACTCAGCAGTTAAAAAATTGGCAAAAGAGGCTGGTGTTAGTGAAAAAAAGGCATTAGAATTTTTAAAGAAACAAGCTGTGTGGCAGATTTATTTACCTGCACCAAAGACAATAGTTAGACCCAGGTTTGATGTTTCTACTAAGAATGGAGTGCATCAAGCTGATTTGTTATTTCTGCCGCATGATACTTTTGGCTTTGGTCGTGGACGCAAGACATATAAATATGCATTGACTGTGGTTGGTATTGCAAGTAGATACAAAGAAGCGGAGCCACTAACTTCCAAGGATAGTAAAGAAGTTGCTAAAGAATTTGAAAAAATATACAGTCGACATTTGAAGTTATTACAAGTGGATCCAGGCAGAGAATTTATGGGTGCAGTATCACAGTTGATGGCAAAACACAAAGTAAATATCAGACGAGGCAGAACAGAAATACACAGAGGCCAAGCTTTAGTGGAAAGATTTAACAGAACATTAGCTGAAAGATTGTTTGGCTATCAGTATGCCAAGGAAATAGATTCACAAAAACGCAATAGAGAATGGGTAAAGAGATTACCAGAAGTTGTTAAAGCCATAAATGTGGAGACAAAAAAGCCCCCTCCTGTTGAAACAAAAATATTAAAAGATGATCCTATCTGTATGAATGCAAGTGTAAGATATTTATATCAACCCGGGGAACAAGAAGGTGGAAGACGCAGAGCAACTGATCCAATGTGGAGTGTAGATATTCACAAGATTAAATGTTATATGGTGACGCAAGGTATAAGAGTTTATTATTTGAAATTACCAGCGCCTCAAAGAGGATTTGTCAAAGAAGAATTACTTATTGTTCCTGCTGATACCCAAATTCATAAGTTTTTATAGAAACCATGTGCATCAGTTGTAATTCCATCTTCTCGTATATATCTTTTTGAGTAAAATGGTGACAGTGTAGATTTGTTTACTGTTACGCCAAATATCTGATGCTTTACTGATCGTATCATATTCATTTTATGGGTGTATTTTTTCTTGCCAAACAATGCATCCTTGTAGTTCTCAAAGTTTGTTTGTCTTTCGGTTACATATTTTTTTACACCCTTTGCTTTCTTAATAATCTGCTCATTCACTTTCAAAATAGAATCTTGTTTGGATCTTAATCCAATATTTTCATCTTCCATTGCTTTCTTAACAATCTGCACATCCGCTCTCAACATCGAATATAGTTTGGGTCTTAATCCAATATTCTTAGATATATACTCAGCTATAGACTCACCATCATCTTTTGTTTTATTTATTATTGTATCTACTACTTTCTCAATCGTCTGCTCATCCGCTCCCAAAATAGAACATAGTTTGGATTCAACTATAGGAACACATTCATCTTTTATTTTGTCTGTTACGTTCTCAATCATCTGCACATCCGCTCCCAAAATAGAATATAGTTCGGGTCTTGATTCAATATACTCAACGATTGGAACACCAGGACATTCATCTTTCATTTTATCTATTACTTTTTCAATCATCTGCTCATCCGCTCTCAAACTAGAATATAGTTTGGGCCTTAATCCAACATACTCAACTATAGAAACACCAGCACATTCATCTTTCATTTTACCTAATACTTTTTTATTTGTATCATCGTGCAGTGGATGGTATTTCGGATAATCACTTAAGTCATACTCATCTTTCATTTCAGCCATGTCTTTGTACACATCTTCTGTTTTGATTTCTACCAGCAAGCTGTCAGTGTCTGTGTATAATAAAGTACAGTCATCTCCATACCTTTTCTTTAGGATATTATAGTACCAGTCATACATCATGTACTTTGATAAATCCAATACTGACATCCCAACATAGATTGGTTTGTTTAATGTTAATTTTGGTTTGTTCACATGTATTGCTGACAATTCATCTGAAAATTTTATACGCCTGTTAAAGTTGGGTTTGGCTATTATTTTTCTTATCTTTTCATTTTCAAAGCCGTCAGTTCTGACTAGTTTTATATCTGTCCGCTTGCGTAGATTTTCCATTGTCTAGCCAAACACAGAGTTGTTCATAAGTTTGTAAAAATCTTTTTCAAAGTTTGATTTAGCTTTTTTCCTAAGTTCTGTATTTAGGTTTATGTATGATGCCATCCATGGTTTTTCATTAAATTCTAATACTCTGTGTACTTTCTTTAGTTTCATGCCTAAAGATAAATACAGTTGCAGGTTTTTGTAATGTATCACATATTTTTCTTTGTCCCTAAGATTGGGGACTAGTTGTTCTGTATTTATCATGCTATTATTTTCTAACAGATCTGTTTGGTATTTAGACAACCATTCTTTTTTCACTGCTAATCTTTCCGGTGCAAGTGGATATTCATTGTGAGCTTCATGAAGTTCTTTAGGATATTCCAAATCAACTTCAAGTATTTGTCCTTTGCCAGGTTTTGGTTTAGAAAATGTTCCACTCTTGTTTTTGGTTTTCCAAACAAAGCCAGAACATGGAAGTGGCTGACTCATTGCCCATCCATAAAGATTATTTGCATCAAAATACATTAAAACGTTGTTTTCCTCGTTAGGGTTATAATCAACTACATGTGGATTGTTTGCTTTGGCATATCGTTTTGATACCATACTTATGCCACCTCGCATTCCTTTTTCTATAAATAAGTGCTTGTCAGTGTCTGTCAAAAGTTCTAATTCTATTTTTGAATGTTTGAGTAAAGCATCCCAAGATAATCCAGGTGCTGTATAGTAATGTAAAGCATCAAGTTTGTATGCACTCATGCATGTTTTTCTGAAAGTTTGAAATACATCTGCTAACAAATTTACATCAGTTTTTAGATATAAATCATGATAGTCTCCAAGAGTTTTACAGTCAAACTCTTTTCCAAATTTTTGAGCGTATTCGTAATCTTCGGGACTTATACTTTCATCTGAAAGACTACTGTAAAACTTTTCTATAGGCGGTAATTGCGTTTCCTTAAATATTTCCATACTGTCCATATATTCGGTATGGATCAACACCTTTTCGTAAAAAAAGTAAATCTGTTTGTTCCCCAAACTGATTTTGGTAATTTTGAAATCAGATTTGTCTGTTGCTTTACCATTTTTCCAAAGACGAAGCCATAAACTGAAAGCTATCCAAGAATCTAAGTTGTCCGACACTAAATGAAATATACTTTTCAGCGTTGTTTGGAATGCATGTAATATTACCTGTCATTTTTATGTATTTTTTGCATTATAAGATGACTATCATATCATACTCATACGAGTTTTTTTTTTTTTTTTTTTTTTTCTTTTTTTTTTTTTTTTTTTTTTTTTTGTTTTTTTTTTTTCTTTTTTTTATTTTTTTTTTTGTCGTTGTTTTTTTTGTTTTTCTTTTGTTTGTTTTTTTTTATTTTTTGTTTTTTACTTTTTTTTTTTTTGTTTTTTTTTCTTTTTTTTGTTTTTTTTTTTTTTTTTTTTTTTTTTTTTTTTTTTTTTTTTTATTTTTGTTTTTTTTTCTTTTTATGCTTGTGTTTGTTTTTGAGTTTTTTTGTTTTTTT